>JABMCL010002017.1:282500-357500 GCA_018857735.1 Alviniconcha marisindica
ATTTTGAAAACCTGACATACTGGGGCTTGCTGTCGCAACTGTTGGCTTTCATTAGCTGGTCCATCTTCCTGTCCTGGCATATGGGATTCGGGAGCTCCAATTGTAATCAATGTTATGCATGAGTTGCTTGTGTGTGCGTGCGTGTATATATATATGTGTGTGTGTGTGTGTGTAGATACAGGGGTGGATTGGAGGTGGGGTGGGGAGCGCAGTGAACGTTCGTGGACTTGCGAAGATATAGCAGCCCCTCCGTCACTCCCCACCTCTTTCTCTTTCTGTCTGTCTGTCTGTCTGTCTGTCTCTCTCTCTCGTCTCTCTCTCTCTCTCTCTCTCTCTCTCTCTCTCTCTCTCTCTTCTCTCACACACACACACACACACACACACACACACACACACACACACACACACACACACACACACACACACAATCCTCCGCTTTCTTTATTTCACGCCGCCCACCCTCTCTCTCTCTCTCTCTCTCTCTTCCGCCCTCTCTCCCTCCTTCCTGTCGTCCTTTTCGTAAGAAGCTTATTTCCGCCCTCTCTGTCTCTGTCTCTCTGTCTTCTTCTTCTTCTTCTTCACTTGATGTAAGACGGCACTTGGGGCGTAAATGAGGTGACGTATGTCATAGGAAAGGTCCGCCCCACACTGTGGCCGGCATTACGGCCATTGGGCCTAATCCAGGGAGATGCTCCACGGGACGGTCAAGTGATGGACTCTCATAGTCTCCAGCCCCGGGATCTGGGGCTGCGATCTTCGATGGGATGTCTTGAATGACAGCGAATGGCTTTCGTCTGCCGACCCAGCTCGATATTTATCGACTTTTTACGGTCGGCGGAGGGGTTAAGGGGGGGTCGGGGTGGGGAGGGGGGGGGGGGGGGGGGGGGGAGCGGCGTTGGAGTTGTCTGCTGCTGACAGGAGTACCGTCCCGTGGCCGCCGTGCCAGACTTGGCTAATGGTGGGATCTGTTGGCGACCAGAGACTGACGGTCTTTGTGTCTCTCGCCGCCTGCGCCCCCCCCCCCCCCCCCCCCCCCCCCGCCACCTCGTCCCCTCTTCCTCCATGCCTGTAGTCGTTCGTCGTTCGGCAAACCTGGCATCCACGATCCATCAGTCGGAGAGAGGTGGCGGTGTCACAGCAGTTAGGACGTTAGTTATATGACCTTGAAATGTTTCCGCTCTGTAGCTATGATCTTGAGCGAAAGGAGTGTGTGTGCGTGCGTGTGTGTTGTTAAAAAAAAAAAAAAAAAAGGGGGGGGGGGGGGGGGATAGAAGAAGATGGCTTTGTTTCGTTTTTGGTAACGAACGTATGTGAAAGCTTGGGAAAGCAAATCCAACACTGGACACTATGCGGAAGAAGAATGCACCCAGCGGGGCAGTTGAAAGACCCATGGAAAACCCGACTTCAGTTCAGATTGTGAAATTGTGATCAGAATAATTATGCGTCACTTTTCTTTTCCCGGGAACATGCAGAACAAAACTTCTTTATCTTTGTAAAGAGTATCGCTTTGTCTTGTGGTACTCTCGCCCCTCCCGCCGATCGATATTACTAATTGCATACTGCTGAGACTGGCTTGATCTGTTACAAGTGTCATTAGCAGCGTAGACTCAGCCACACGTAATCCGCCTGGCACAAAGCTGGGCTTCCTCTACGACCAGTTGTCCATTAAATTGCCTGGATTGAATAATGAGGACCTCAGGACGGAGCTGCCGATCGATCTCCCCTCGTCTGTGCAACTTTAACCTACTTCTTCTCAGCTCCTGCAAAACTGCTGTCCCATCACTTTCCCCAGTAGTTCTCGACTGTACTCAAGGCACCTCCCCACCCCCGCTCTCTGTCTGTCTGTCTGTCTGTCTCTCTGTCTCTGTCTCTGTCTCTCTCTCTCTCTCTCTCTCTCTCTCTCTCTCTCTCTCTCTCTCTCTCTCTCTCATTCACACACACACACACACACACACACACAAACTAAAACTCTCTCTCTCTCTCTCTCTCTCTCTCTCTCTCTCTCTCTCTCTCTCTCTCTCTACTTGCTCTACCAACACAGTCCTTTTTTCCACCCATTATCCGATATGGTTCTGTACTCTGGCGAAAGCACTGTCCGCTTACTGTTCAGAAAGGTTCCCCGTTCTTGCCAAGCAGGTATAACGTGTCTGTCTAATTCTCTGCTCTGACCAAAGCGCAGCCCGTTTACTGCCCATGTGGTTCCCGAAGCACGACATATCCCGTTATTTCCATCTGAATAGCTCTCTGCTCTGACCAAAGCGCAGTCTATTTTCGACCCATTCGCCTCGCTGATACATTGATTTTTGGAAGCTGTAAGTATGACTAGAAAAGCACGCGTAATCATGTTGGGAAGCCAACTGCCGGGGATATTTGCATTTTCTCTGAGTCTGAACCGTTGTTTGCCTGGCATGGATAAAAACGACCACGGGGGAAAGAAAAAGAAGAAGAAAACAACAACCTAATTTGGAAACGAATCAAGAGAAAGCTGTAAACGAAACATTTGATGTGTTAGTCTCACGCTGAATTGTTGGCATGAGGCAGGTCGTCGATCGAACCGAACGAGGGAACGAACGCCGCAAGTCTGGCAGAGGCCTTGAAACAGTCCGGCGTTGAGCCTTTTGCCATTTGTTGGCGGTGCCAGACCGTGCGCAGCAATTTGGCAGCAGCAGGCAGGCAGGCAGGCAGGGACGTTCCTTGAGCCAGTGGACCCTGCGGCGTTGATCCCTGGCTGTGATCCTCTTCAACACTTGTGTGTGTGTGTGTGTGTGTGCGTGTGTCGCAATGCTGTCGCGCTGCACGGGCTGCCCGCATGCGGCCCTGTCACTTGCGTGTCCTTGTCGCGGCTCTCTGGTGTCTGGAGCCTAGTCACCACCACCACCACCACCACCACCACCACCAGCTTGTCAGGCAATTTTTGCCCGGAGGCTTGCTCGCTGTTCTGTTCCCAGATTGCTTCATCGGTCACTTGTCTTGCACGTTGTGGTCAAGCGCCTATAGCCATGGTTACGGTGTGCGTTTGAGGATGTCGTGTGCTCATCTTCGCTGCTGTTGACGTGAAAGTGGAATTGCTGTACGTCACCCGTACCCGTCTCGTGCTCTGCCTTGCCTGTCGTAGTCGACGTTCCCGCTTTTTACCCCCACGCTTGTGCTTGTGTGATTGCTGTTGTCTAGCGGTCTTTCTACTGCGAGTCTTCGGTGCTGCTGGGCGATTCTTGACCCGAGGACTTTCAAGTTGTAGCCTGTGTGTGGCGTTCGTTCACCACATCGATCACTGCCGCGTAGCGTTTCTTCAACTGTCCCCGGTGGTGCTGTTGTGCACGTGACAAACGTTCGTTCCAGCGGCGACCAGGCCAGGTGCATGTCAGCCCCTGCTGCCCCTCGTGATGTGTTAGTGTGCACGAGACTCGGAGCTGATAACTGAAACCACAGTCTGTGTCGTGGCATTGCTCCTTCTGAGGCTTGCGTGTTTCTGTTGGGTGTTTCTGCTGTTGATGATCTGGGCTACTTACTGCACAGGGGTTGCGGCGTTTTGCGTCATGCCCGGGTACTTTGTGGACACCCGGCAGCGCTTCTTCGTCATTCGTTCACTTTGAATTGTCATCGAATTTCACACAGTCTTGGACACAGGCAGCTGATGGGTACAAGTGACAGTAGTGTGCCCTAACTAAAGCAGACGGGGTGAATGTAAAATATATAAACGTCGTCTGGTCAGTGTTTCGTTGTTGCACATAATAGACATTGAGTTTCAAGACTGTACTGTCAACATGTGGAAGTTACTGTTTGCCAGGCCCTCATCTAACAAGCCTTCATTTCCGCGTGTTTCAGATGAATCCATTCCAAGAATACCAAGGCCAAGGTGAGCGTCCGGCCAGTGTGTGTGTGTGTGTGTGTATGTGTGTGTGTGTGTGTGTGTGTGTGTGAGAGAGAGAGAGAGAGATTGTAAAAGGGAGCAACCCTGTCCATTCCTCCCTCCCCCTGTGTGTGTATATGTAAAAATAAAGAGAGACTGTGTGTGTGTGTTGCGTGCTGCATGCATGTGCATGCGCAAAAATGACTCTCTCCCTCTGCCCCCCATTCCTCTCTCTTGCCGTATTTATGTTGAATTAGTGAATATGACTCTCAACCTCTCTTTAATTTTTTTCAGTGGTGGAAGACATAGACAAGAGGAAACTTTCGCCCACAATGAACGTGAGTCCAGAAGTCCTGTAGAAACTTTCTCCTCCTGTGCATTTTACAGCCTCTCCTTTTTTCTTGTTACTTAGGTTATGCATTTTTTGTTTTAACCCTTTCACTGCCAGCAACATCATTATTTAACAGGATGATAAGAACCCTAGTTATCTCCATGTTCACATGCTGGGGTTCATTTCAAAGAAGAAAAAAGTAAAGTCAACTGGGCATTAGATTTAGGACATGCTGGACAGTTTGAAAAGACTTAGAAGTTGACAATTTTATAAATAAGGGGAAAGTGTGCAGTCTGTTGAGTAAAACTGTTGGTAATGTATCCCCTTAACATATTGCAGTGAAAGGGTTAAGATCTTCCTCCTCCTTTTGGATTTTAGTTGAAGTTGGTGTGAATGTTATTTTTGAGGAATGTCTGACAATCTGCCTTGGAATAGGGTTTGCTGTTTGTTTTAGTCCAATAGAAATTTCTTTGAATAGTGAGACTCTTCAGTATTTGTTCCTTTCTTTTATTTGAGCATTGATGAGTTTCTGTAGTAATAGATTGTGTTTCAACAGTTTATTGTTTAGGTTTGTTTGCCCTCTGGGTTACAATGTGCAAAATGTATGTGTACATTCATACTCACCTAAAATTAATAAAGTTCGATTCGTTCAAGTTTATTCTTCATGTTTACTGGTATTATTAACATGAAAAACCACAAGGGTCTTGATATTTCTTCCCTGGCGTGGGGCGGGGTGGGGTGGGGTGTGAGTGATGTCAGTGATGATCTGTTACTCTCAGAAACAGTCTTACTCACTCTCACATACCCACTTGTTCTTTGTTTTCTCATTTTACAGTGTGTAGGTTGCATGAATTTGTTACCCCCCAGAAGAAGGAGGAAAAGCTTATGATATTGTGTATTCCAGGCTGCACTCCTGCTTTTTATTCTTACACCTGTGCATATTACAAAATAATTGATTAAAAAATGCTACTCAAAATTATTTAACAGTGCCTACCCCCCCCCCATATATATACTTTTTGATTTAGAGGATCAAATCTAAATACACTGGCTGGTTTGATAGCTGTTACAATGAATCAGTGGAAGAGAGAGAGAGAGAGAGAGAGAGAGAGAGAAAAATGTGTGTGTGTGTTAGAGGTGCTGAAGAGAATTAGCATGCATGAGCTGATAATGTATGGCAGCTTTGGATTTGTGCATTGCACCCCCTATAACTCTTCTCTCACCAGCCTCACCCCCCAAAACACCACCACCACAACAACAAATGAAAAAAGTGAAGAGGAAAAACACTTAATTGTCCACGTTGAGGCCATACAATTTTTTTAATTATTTTTATATATATATTTGCTTTCATCTGGAATGTTCAGGTTTATGGTCAAAATTAATAACTATAAATAAGATGTTTGGGGCATGGAATATTCTTAATGGATTGCAGTCATCAGAAGTCCAGCATCAGAATTCTTCTGCTTCTTTGGCTTTAGTTTGAAAAAAAAGAAAAAAGAAAAAAAAGGGTGGGCATTTACAATCAAAAAGTATTTTCTTCTAAAGCATTACTGATTCATCTCTCTCTCTCTCTCTCTCTCTCTCTCTCTCTCTCTCTCTCTCTCTCTCGTTTACCAGAGCTTTTTTCACCAGTTTGTTCTGCCAGAGCTTTCAAGCTGATTATTCAACCATTGTCTAATCACTAGCTTTTAAGTGGAACATCCTGGACATTCAGTAGGTGCTTAAAGTCTAGTTTAATCATTGTCTATCAGATCTGGATCAGATGAAAGCAAGAAAAGAGGCTTTGATGATAGTAGTCTTTTTTGCAGCAGTAGCAGACCTACCAGTTTCTTCAGTGGCACTTGATACTTTTTTTTAAAAAGAAGAAGAAAAGATCCAGGGACCAATTCAAGCATGACCAAGAGTCTGGTCCTGATTTAATAAATATCACAGGGGCAGGGTGTTTCACAACAACAACAAAGTCACAGTATCTCTCACAGTATTAGGTGTCCGTAACTGCTGCAAACTTTAGCAAACTGGCTTGGACTGAGTATGCTGTGGCGTGCCTTTTTTTATTTTCGCTTGATATTTAAAAAAAAAAAAGGAAAAAAAAATCCAGGGACCAATTCAAGCATGTCCAAGAGTCTGGTCCTGATTTAATAAATATCACAGGGGCAGGGTGTTTGACAACAACAAAAAAGTCACAGTATCTCTCACAGTATTAGGTGTCCTTAACTGCTGCAAACTTGAGCAGACTGGCTTGGACTGAGTGTGCTGTGGCGTGCCTTTTTTCATTTTTGTTTTGACGATTTTTCATGCCTGATGACCCAATTTCTTTTATGTTCTTGCTGCTTGCTTCATCATCATCAGGAATATCCGACTATGCTGAAATTGTGGAGGAGGAGGGCGACTATAGCACCCCAGACGGTAAGATACAGTTTCCTGCTCAAATCTTTGTCGCCTTTAAGAAAGTCCGTAAGTTTGGGGGGGGGGCCCCATGTGTTAAAAAAAAAGGAGTTTGGGTGGTTAGACCAGAGAGTTTCCTTTGATCTTTTAGATGTTAGCAGAACCATGTGCAAGAATCACCCCTACCTCCCAACCCAACGCAGCTTATCTTTAGGTGGGGAAGGGTTCCTTGTCTTAGAGCTCAGGGGCTGTGTGAGTCGAGGTGGACAAATAGGCGCAGGTTTCTGTGGAGTAAAGCAACATTTGAAGAAGAAGAAGTTCCTTGTCTCTGGCAGCTCCAATAAACATGGCCTTTAGGGATCTTTCTTGTGCCTTGAAACTGAAGTTAGGATTTCAGCTGTGTGTACAGAGTTAGTATGTGAATTATGTGTACGCCCCCCCCAACCACCTTTGTGTTTGTCTTTGAGTTTTGTCTTTGTGAGGACTGGGGGAATGTTTTATTGCCCTTAGCAGCTGTCCCTAAAAGAGACATCACAAACGAAGAGACCAGCTACAAAGATCAGTTTAGTTGGTGGCTTATTGAACACTCAATTGGACAGTCGGCCAAGCCCCACTAGCCAGCCCCCCCCCACACACACACAACCTCCCCATCCCTAGGGTCTAGGCAGACTGACTGATCGATGCTGGTTTCACCCCTCACAGCTGTTGGGTCATCTGCAGGGTGTGAGAAGAGAGGGAGGATAATTTGATGGGAGCCACAATAGGGACCAAGGAGGTTGGCAAAGGACCCCAAAGATCCGATCCTGCTATTGCTCTCCCTTTGATGTTGATCAGAGAGGTGTTCAGACATGGAAGGAAAGGAGGGGGGGGGGGGGGGGGGGTGGTAGGAGCCTCACTGGTGCAGATGATGTCTGGCTGGGTGTGGGAAAGGCGCTGGTCTCTGGCAGACTTGTGTTTTGTTGAGGTGGGGAGTGGTCTCTTAGATCTGACTTGACCCTGGTCTCTTGGGCCTTCTTCCAATCTGCTGCCCAAGAGGGAATTCGTTGAGGGTTCAGACACCAGGTTTGGTTGGGGAAGAGTCAAGCAGGATGTTGGGTTCAGCTGTGGGATAATTTTATACCCCCCCCCCCCCCCCCCCCCAACCCCCTTTCATTTTAATGTGAAAAATATCTGCAGCAGTATTTACCAGAATAAATATTTAATTCGGAGATCAGGCACTCAGTATGGTTAGAGATTGACCGCTTCTTCCTATAATGATATGTAACCCCACCCCCACCCGCACCCCAAATTTTGCACCAGCTCCTACCCCCACCCTTGCTTTCCCCTTTCAGCCCCTGTGCATGGCTACCCAAGAGTTGTAACTTTTGTATCTAAATCCTATATCCAGGAGTTTACAACTTATGTCCATTCATTGTACCATTATCATGTGTGGTCCGTTTTGTTTGGTATGTACCTTTGTATATTGCTTGTACATAATAATCTGTTCGTGAAGATCTTTGTTAAAACTGTTTTGTTGTTGCAACTTTTGTTTATTATTTTTGTGTGTGTATTATATTATTATTTTTGCGTGTGTATTATATTATTATTTTAGTGTGTGTATTATGTGCCTGTTTTGTTTGACAATTAAGCCTGGTGGTCACTACAGGGTCTGTCCTGGGTTGACATTTTGTTTGCTTATTTGACATTTTGTTAAGTTTTTGCTTTGGTTTGGTCCCTGTTATTTAGGTCTCCCAAACTCGCGAGTCCTGAACAGAGAAAAGTGTAAGTGGGACTGTCCGCATGGCCCATCATTATTAGCGCTCTTTGAAACTGATTGATCATTAATGGTACTGATGTTGCATATATTATCTATAGACTACTGAGACTCTCTTTCCCACTGACTGCCTCGATCCTTCATCTCTCGGTAGCATTCAAATGGGTGTGATGTGCTAGTGTAGCTTGAGATGAAGTTGTGTGTGTGAGTTTGGTTTGTTAGATTACAAGGAACCGAAATGCTGTGCTTTCAAGTAATGATACCTTTTGGCATGACTTTTTGCAATCTGCTTTTTGTTCTCCCTTTTTTTCTTTAAAGAAAAAATCTGTGCTGAGAAGAAAAATTGCATTGGCATGTTTAACTAATAGCCTGTGATTGTAAATTGGAGTGATTTGCTGGTGATTGCTTTTGTTGAAAAGAGCCCAGTCAGTTTACATCTATAGTTAAGATGCAACATGACATTAAGCTAACCATCCCTCATTCTTTGATTGAAAACAAAATCTCAGCTTGCATTTCCCTTGCTTTTTATTTTTTTTAATTTTTAATTTTTATCAGAGCTAGGTTTAGTTGGTATGGTGTTTTATAGATTGTGAGAGTTGTGCAGCTGAATATTAAATTCAATAAAGAACAATTATGCAGAATTTTTAAGACTTTGCTACAACAGGGTATATACATTTGCTTCCTACTTCAATAGATTTACAGTTGGGGGGGGGGGGGGGTCGCTTTGTATTTTCACACTTAAAAAACAGGGAGAGAGTATGGGGGGGCTTTTGTATACCATAATTAATGTTAAGTATGCCTTTTTTTAAAGAAAGAGACTGGGTAGTTGTAGGACTGATGAAATGTATGGGGGGGGGGGGGGGGGGATGATGAAATGTATTGGGGGGGGGGGGGAATTGTTGAATGTAATAAGAAACTACTTTCATCAAGCATGGTTGTGTGGCAAGAATATTTGATGAAAAGCTAATCGCTTTAATCTCTTGGCCAGTTTTTTGTTGTTTCTTCTGCTTCACCTTATTTGTCTTGTTCATACCTAACAGGCAAAAACACCAACAATGATTAAAAACAAATGTATACATATATTAACACACAAAATTGTCACCTGTGGTAATTTCTCCTTTGCTGTCATTAATACATGAACTCACACATGTCTGTCTCAGTCTCCCACTTTACTGCATGTATTAAATTTCCTTTTTTGATTCTGTTGTGTACATCAGCTGTATTTTGGGGCACATGGATTTCTTCTTCTAAAAAGGAAACTGGTACACAAGTATATTTCTCTTTGACAGACGTTGTCTTGGTCTTTTTTTCAAAGTTCTGATTGTAACTGATGAAGAGGGGTGGCATGCTGTTAGATCTCTATGCTTCACTGTTGTATCAGCATGCCAGTTTAAAAAACAAATCACCTCTAACTTTTTTGGAATGAAACAGTTGCTCTTTCTCTGTCTCTATCTGTGTCTCTGTTTCTATCTCTGTCTCTCTCTGTCTCTGTATCTGTCTCTCTTTGTCTCTCTGTCACTCTGTCTCCCCACCCCCTCTCTCTGGCTCATTTTGAGTCTGAATATAGTGTGCACCACACACACACACACACACACACACACACACACACACACACACACACACACACACACTCACACTCACATTCACTCACTCACTCACTCACTCATGATTATTTACCCTGTCATCTCTGAACAGTGATAGTTCAACTGAACAGAATGATCACATGATCTTACGAAAAAGTGTTCTTTTTTATGTTTGCATTTGCAATATTTGGCTTCACAAAAAGAGGAGTTTATCACTGTACAAAATGTATAATAATTACATATCTGTTTCCTTGTAACATATTGTCTGAAGTTAGCTTCTGTTTCCTTCAGTGGTAATATGACCTTGCCAGCGTGGATGCCCTGTTTCTTCAGATTCAATTAACGTGAACACAGTCTCCAGGAAAGCCAGATCCTCTCATCTAGTTCTTGTGTGCTCCTTTAATTAACCTTGTGCTGTGGCTCGCAGGCAGGCAGCTTGTGACAGCGCCATCAGTGCTGTGATGTTCCCTTTGGCTTTGTGCAGCTCGTGATTACGAGATTCAGCGTGACCACATCAAGCTGGTGGAGATCCTGGGGGAGGGACAGTTTGGTGATGTCTACAAGGGCATGTACTTTGACAGGGTGAGTAATGTCAGTGCTGCTGGTCCCTAGGTCCCACCTCTAGCCTTTGTTGTTGTTGTTGTTGTTGTCTACGTTTCTTTCTGTAATGAAGCAAAAAACATTGTTTATGTTTTTTTTAGAAGGTCCCCCCCCCCCCCACCCCAACCACCATTACTTGTGTCCATCTTGCATTTATTTTATTTTTTTGTATATATTTTTTTGTGAGTCCCATGTATCTGGAACTGTGAGAGTGTATGCTTTTGCATCATTACTAAATGTAAGGTGGTTGAGAGATAGCATACGTTTTACAAGGTGCTTAAAAAAAGTATTTATGTTGACCTTAAGGGGTGAGCACTGCTATTTTTAGAAGCGAGTCAAGAGGGATTGGACTTTGCAGAGATTTTCATTTATTGAAACCCATGACAGTGATTATTATGGTTTTTTAAAAGAGTACAGTTCTCATCTGCTAGCACCAGGCAAGGAATGTTAAGCAGTGGCCTGAGAAGCTGCAGACTTTTCTTTTTTTCAAGAGTTTGTGTAATTTCTTTTTAATGGATAAGATATGGCAAAACAAGAAGTTTCTTCACTGAGTTTGCCTACCCACGCAGTGACCTCAGTGTTTGAAAGCTAAGATAGATTAGCTTTGGCTGGCAAAGACCAGATAAAGGCTTTTAGCCTAAGTAAATCTGATAACCATATCATCATATCAAGAAGAATGTTTTAGTTTCCACAAGTGGTGTGTTTTAAAGGGGATATATTTGGGTAGTGTGTGTGGCAGGTGTGGTGTCCAAACTGCAGCAGTGTGTGTTGTTGTTGCAGGAGGGTATGCAGGTGCCTGTGGCCATCAAGACGTGCAAGGAGACCAGCGAAGAAACCATGACAGAGAAGTTCCTGGAAGAGGCATGTAAGTATGCTTCTTTCTGTCCAGCTCTCTGCGTGCCTGTGGGCTGTGGGCCAGGCTTTGGTGGAGTCTGTGCACATCAAGAGAAGAAGAAAGAAGCGCTGTTGCGTTGTGCGTGGTAGTGGATACAGAAGCAGAACGTAGGCGTTTCACGTGCCTGTGGGCTGTGGGCCAGGCTTTGGTGGAGTCTGTGTACATCAAGAGAAGAAAGAAGCGCTGTTGCGTTGTGCATGGTAGTGGATACATAAGCAGAACGTAGGCGTTTCACATGCCTGTAGGCTGTGAGCCAGGCTTTGGTGGAGTCTGTACACATCAAGAGAAGAAGAAGGAAGTGCTGTTGCTTTGTGCGTGGTAGTGGATACAGAAACACAACACAGAGCATTTCACGTACCGTAACTGAACCAAGGATTTCTGGGTAACACCATTGTTATTTTCCTGTTTTTTAGAAGGTGTGGATGGTGTCAGCAGCCTAGCATCCCCGCCCCAAGAGAGAATAATCCAACGAAATAACACCAGTTATCGTGCCATTGTTTGTTGCTGTACGTCCACTTTTACTGCATTGACTCCGGACATGAACATTGCATGTTTGTTATGTTTCAGACATAATGCAGCAGTTTGATCATCCGCACATTGTCAAGTTGATAGGCATCTGTTCTGACACGAGACCAGTGTGGATTGTGATGGAGCTGGCAAAGCATGGAGAGGTAAGCTTAGCATGCACTGTTGCATTGCAGGTGGTAGCGGATACAAAAGTACAACATAGAGCATTTTTTTATCACATGGAGTATTGGATCATGTGTACATCTGCATCAGCATTGCCACTACTCTGTGGATTGAAACAGCAAAATTTGTTTGTTTGTTTCATAGTTGAATGTTGGTGCATGAATATTATCACTTTTGTTGAAGGTTTTGTTGACATTAAAATACATGCGCTGCTTTTGTTTTGGGTCTTTTTTAATTTTTAATCTTGTTTTAATTTCTGCACCCATGACATTCCACTGCAGGAAAATGGAATGGAAAGTGCTCCAGGGCAGAAGTGGACTGATATTTTGTGTGGGCTGTTTGTTTGCAGATGCGAGCATACCTCCAGAACAACAAGCCGCGGTTAGACCTGGTGATGCTCATCATGTATGCTTATCAGCTCAGCACAGCACTCTCCTACCTAGAAAGCAAGAAGTTTGTGCACAGGTGCGTTTCCAACATCACCGTTCTTTCATCCTGGCAAGCAAGAGTTGATGCTCAGCATGTTATGCTGTTGTTGTTGATTTTTTGTGCAAGAGTTTATGGGCTTAAAAAATAAATATATATATATATATATAAAATCAGTGGGGGGGGGGGGGGGGGTGAAAAATGCTGGAGATTCTTGTCCAAAATCATGAATGTGAATTCTGTGTTGCTTATGTTGTATGTGGTTCACTGGCTGACAGCTCAGTTATGAGCAAAGTTGAGTAACTGTTGTGCTGTGGTGATATTGCCAAGCTCAGACCCTCCCTCAGAAACAGCCGGCTAGATTGACAGGGTAGGTAGGTAACTTGGTGTTTTTCCGCCCAGTCAACTGGCGACAGATTGACAGGGAGCGTGAAGAAAGCGTAGCTGACCCAAGGTGTTACCACCAGTCTCCATGCACACTCAGCTCAAGTCCTTGATCAGCAAACAGGATATAGACAGCCATTCTTACAGCAGCACAAATTGGCAGTGAGCAATGAAATTAGCAATGAGTTCTCATGATACGTGCTTTTTTCTTCTTCTTTTTTTTGCAGAGACATAGCTGCTCGTAACGTTCTCGTTTCGTCCCATGATTCTGTGAAACTGGGTGACTTTGGCCTCTCTCGATGGGTAGAAGAGCAGAGCTACTATAAAGGTAAAGTGTATTTGTTTGGAAATGTGTTGTAGTTTATAATTGTATTTGTTGTGTTACTGCCATGATATGTTGTTTTGGATAATAATAAAAAAGAAATTATGAATTAGCTTGTGGCATATACACACGGCGGCTTTTTATGTGTCAGTCTGTCTGCCTGTACCTTGAAGTCACTTGTAATTTTGTCTGCCTGTATCTTGAAGTCACTTGTAATTTTGTCTACCTGTACCTTGAAGTCATTTGTAATTTTGTCTTCCTGTACCTTGAAGTCACTTGTAATGCTTTGTTTTTCTCTCACTAGCATCATTTGTTTTTCTCTCACTAGCATCCAAAGGCAAGCTGCCCATCAAGTGGATGGCTCCAGAATCCATCAACTTCCGCAGGTTCACAACAGCTAGTGATGTGTGGATGTTTGGTGAGTGACCCACTGTGTTACTGCATAATGTTTTGTATAATGTTTTTTTCTCATCTCCCTGCTTCATCTTCAGCCATTATGTAATGGGGTGAAGGGGAGGGGGTGCTGTTAGGTCACCCAGATACCCCTTCTCAGTGTTACATCCTGTAGGGACTGACAGGATGGTACGGTCCAGGAATTAACTAACGTGTCTGTCATGCTCCATTTCTCAGTCTGCCTCATGCTTTTTCTATAGAGATGTCCAGGATACATCCAGCTGCTGCATGTCCAAACTGTTCTTGTTTTGCGGTAGATAGGTAGGTAGTGTTGCTTAATGTCCTCAGATGTCAGTTGACATATTAGGGACAAGCTGAGACCAATGCCGAAGCATGGTTCAATATAGCTTTACGTCCACGGAAACCAGAAGGCTCGTTAGGACGGACAGCCCAGGACGGCCACCTCGACTCTCACACAGCTCCTGAACTATGAAGTGCAGTAGATAGTCTATCAAATGCCTAAATAGAGTGTTGGGGGTGTCTGTACATAGCGGCAGGTGTGTGTTAATGCTTGACAACGGTTCTTTTTCATCATTTTTACAATTGTTGTTGCCCTAATATAACCATACTGGTTGACTGGGCGTAAAGTAAGTAAACATGTTGCTTTACATCCACAGAAGCGAGATGGCTTATTAGGGACAGGAACTGGGTGTAAAAAGCCAAGCTACTTACTGCAACCATTGTAATTTTCCACAGGTGTGTGTATCTGGGAGATCCTCATGTACGGCGTGAAACCATTCCAAGGCGTGAAGAACAATGACGTGATCGGCAAGATCGAGGCTGGGGAGAGGCTGCCCCTCCCAGCTGGCTGCCCCCCTTCCCTGTACAACTTGATGTGTGTGTGCTGGCAGTACGAGCCCTCAAAGCGACCCTCTTTCGCTGATCTCAAAACCTGGCTCTAGTAAGTGATCATTGCAGTGTTTCATTGCTGTGTTTGTAACAAACAAAAATTGGGGTTGGGGGGGGGGGGGGGGGGGCTTGTTTATTTGGAGGAGGAGGGTGTTGATATTCTCTAGTTAAACTGACTGAAACAGTTTTATGAGTACCTGTAATGGTGGTGGTAGCTGAAGTTAGCAGTAATTGCCCTTACCAAGGCCAAGGGAGACAATTTAGACCTGGGCTCCTCACTGTGTACTGGCCTGCTTGTTCGCTGTAAACTGGAAGCCTCTGCAGTTTTTGTGAAGTGCCTTTTAGAGCTTAGCTGTCTCAGAGTTGTTAGTATGCCCTGTCACCGTAGTTTTCCTCTTCTGTGCGTGTCTCATCATCATTTCAAATTTGTGTGCCTTTGTTGTCTGCAAAACACTTGTTAATAGAGTTGGAACAAGAATTATGAATATTTTGTTCCATCTGGTCTTTGGACACAAAGTGCAGGTTTCAGGAAAAATTTCTGAACAGCTTTGAAAGCTTGCAGTGAAATGTTTTGCTGTTGTTGCTATTTTTAATTTAAAAATAATAATCTCCATCCCTTTTATCTACATGTGAGTGTCTCTTTGTCTGTTCCAGCGAGATTCTGGAGGAGGAGAGGTACCGACAGACCGAGGAAATGCACAGAGACAACCGACGGATTCAAGCAATATCATGGGGTTGGTAACAGATTGTGTTGTTATTGCAGATTTGTTCTGTGGACAAGCCAATGGAGAGAGGTCTGTGGGGAGGGGGGGGGGGGGGGTCTTTTTTTTTTTTAAAGAAGATTTATTCACATGAAAAGTGTTCACTCAGATGTTTAAAGGGAATTGTTTTTAAGTTTAATGTAGCTTTTGTTTGTCTGAGAGCTTGCTCTTTGGTAATCCTGGCCTGGGACTCTTCATGCAACGAACCTTTTTCTTTAGCTCAGGCATTCTCTTGGAGACAGTAAGTTGACCAAAACAATTTACATAAGGCATATGCACACACACACACACATGCACGCTCACACACACACACTCACACACACACGCTCACACACACACGCTCACACACACACGCTCACACACACACACACACACACACACACACACACGCACACACACACACACACACACACACACACAATATGACTGTAGCAGAAACTGGGTATTAATATTAGTTGGGGTGGAAATACTGTGAGAAGTGGAAGGTTTTTCAGTTGGGCTTTAAAAGGTGACAGGGTTGAGCAGTGTCTAAGGTCTTGCAGGAATGAATTTAGCAAGAGAAAGTGTGACAATAATAACAGTGTGAGTAGCCTCTGCATGAGGTAAGCTGTGTCACTGAAAGGGCCTTCACTTTCTTTTCTGCCTAGCGGACCCCAACGGTTCCGACGAGGAGCCCCCTCCCCCCAAACCTGCCCGACCCCATTTGTACCCCATGTCCCCAACCGGCTCCATCCCCAACCTGAGCAGCAACACGAGCATAGGGAGTGTCAACAACCACTGGAACAGCACCAACCACCTCCCCCAGGGCCACAGCACACCGGCGGGGCCGTCACCCAACACTGACAGCCTCAAACGCCAGGCTGCCATGGCCAGCATCGAGGAGCATCGACTGCCCCCGTCCACCTCCACCACAACCACCAGCACCACCACCAACCTGTTTCAGGGATACTTCCCATCCTCTGCAGGCTATATGCAGGTGAGTTTTTTTTGTTTTTGTTTTGTTTGTTTGTTGAAAAGAGTGATTCAGATGTCTGTGGTGATTGCCCATACACTTGTGAGATGTGACATGTCAGAACCTGGGAGTGATTTGCCCAGCTGTTAACCTTTTTCTCCCTTTTTCTCTGTGGGATATTTACAGAGGAGTTGTTTTTTGTTGTTGTTGCTGTTGCTGTTGCACAGATGGATTCAAATGTCAGTGGTGATTGTGCATAACCTCAGAATGACATGATCCAAACACATAAAAGTTAAAAAGAACGCTATTTATTATGATAAAACGCAACATGCAGCGCTGTTAAATCACATCCTTTTACGTGTTTGGATCTTGTTTTAAAACACTAGCAGTCATTCTTGTTTCTGATTTAGTTTTTTCTCTCAGAATGACATGCCGAAAACATGGAATGACTTGTGAGTCCAACATACCTCAGCTGGCATACATGCGACCTCAGAACCAGCCCTTTTCTCAGATGCTTGCTTTGAGTGTAAACTGCTGCAGTGTGTAAACTAGTGCTTACCTGAGTGTCATGCCCACTCCCTGCGCAGGTATCTCAGGTGAGCTCCAACCAGAGTCACTCCCAAGCAGGACCTCCTCTCCCCACCCAGCGCCCTATGATCAGCCCCTACTTCTCCACTGGTGGAATTGCCCTGACGTCCTCCGGCGTGGGCCAGGCCCCTGTGCGCAATGGTGTCACAAGGCAGGCTGACGCACCTCCACAGGTTGGCTTTAATCAATTTTCTCAGCACTTTATGCATTTATTGAATATTATTTCTACCATGTAGTGCTTTTTGATTGTTTGGGTTGTTTTGTAGCGTTCATTCTTGTGGTCATTGAGGCTGCATGAAAGACCTTAGATTTTTTCAAAGCCTTGAAGGCTTGCAAGGCCTTGATAATGAAGATCCCACTTGGTGGCATTTAAAAAGAAAAAATTGTGAGGTCCATAAAAAAAAGCATCTTGAAAATCCATGAATTTCGTCTCCCCAAACCTGTGTGAGCCCTGTTTGTTATTCTCGGTACTGAGCTTGTTTGGGTTTCTAGGCTGCAGATAGTTGTACTCCCTTGAATACAAGTGCATTTTGCACTACCCATTCTGACATAGGACAAGTAACTGTTCCCAGACTGGTTTTGTGCTCAGTCCCTGTCTTCCAGATACTTGGTGATGGAAAGCAAGCTAAATGGTATATGTTTTCCATTTAACTGGAATATGTTACCGATCGGCAAGATGTGCTTAGTTATATTTCTAGTGCACTGCTAATTCACTGTTAGCGCAGATATTAAAATCAGCTGATTTTACCTATGTGGACTTTTAAAAGAGAGACCAGACACCAAAATATTTTGCAAAAAACATTGTGGTTAATTTGGGGGCAAACAGCATGGATTGACATGGAAGTGAGCTGTCCCTCTTCTCAGTTCTCTTTTCTGTAGTGCAAATTTGTCTTCGTTCTTTCTCTTACTCTGCCATCTACTCTCCCTACTGACAAGTATTGTCCTGGTTAAATCCTTGACATTGCTTTGTGTTCAGATGGGTGGAGGCTACCCTCAGAGCGTGGCAGGGTCAGACTGTCCTGGTTAAATCCTTGACATTGCTTTGTGTTCAGATGGGTGGAGGCTACCCTCAGAGCGTGGCAGGGTCAGACTGTCCTGGTTAAATCCTTGACATTGCTTTGTGTTCAGATGGGTGGAGGCTACCCTCAGAGCGTGGCAGGGTCAGACTGTCCTGGTTAAATCCTTGACATTGCTTTGTGTTCAGATGGGTGGAGGCTACCCTCAGAGCGTGGCAGGGTCAGGCTGTCCTGGTTAAATCCTTGACATTGCTTTGTGTTCAGATGGGTGGAGGCTACCCTCAGAGCATGGCAGTGTCAGAGGCAGGAGACATGGGTCGAAGAGGGCAGTACGCCTCGGCTCCTTCTCCACGCAACTCTCTTGTACAGGTGAGTGTAGCTATACTTTTTTTGCTTCTGTTTTATATATATATATTGAATTTTATTTAGTTATGTTAGTTGTTTTGACTCCTCCACCTCTTCTGTTCAGTGTGAATCATTGTTATAGGCTAATCTGAAGTGAGTGGAACCCAGCCCAGAAGAATTTGATCATACTCCATTTAATTGTTCAGCCCAAGTTATTTGTAAGGTTCACCAGTAGGTGCTTATCTAACACATCTGTTCATTGTAAAAGAGAGATGGACAAAAAGTGGAAGTGTTTGTGTAACTTCAGTCTGGCATTTCTCAGGACTTTGCTCATCACCGACATGTGGCGGATGTGGATGAAGATGTGATAGAGGCACGCTTGCTTCAACAACAGCAGGAGTCCGCTGCTGACGCCAAGTGGTTACAAGCTGAGGAAAAGAGCCTGGTAAGTAAGATATGCATCATAGATTCCCATTTCTGTTGTCACTACTTTGAAAAGAACCTGGTAAGTAAGCATGATAGATTCCCATTTCTGTTGTCACTACTTTGAAAAGAGCCTGGTAAGTAAGCATGATAGATTCCCATTTCTGTTGTCATGACTTCCTCTCATCATTGTACTGATCCATCGGCACCAGTTGCCACTGGGTGAGAAAAAATTAGGATCTTGCTGTAGGAAGTAAAGTTGATCACTGTCGGCATATGTCGGCATTGAAAAAGGAGGCAGGGTGCTTTGGCAATGATGACAGCTTCTTTTTGTACCCAAAACCCCGGCCTAAGTTTCAGTTTTGTTGTTGTGTTCATTACCACTAAACCCGTTGTTGTTAACAAGCTTGTGGAGAAAAATCAACAACACTACATCATTACCATCCTAACCTCCTTCACAGTGTTATGGTTGTAATCATGAATCAAGGGGGGGAGGGGGAATAAAAATTCACATTTGTTTTTCTCAGTTTTCTTCTTCTTTTTTTCTCTTCTTTTTATAACAGGGTTGTATCTAGACTTGTATTTTTACAAGACGGTTTGGCCTAGCGTTCAGGTATCAAGCTGGTAAGCAGACAGCATCAGTTCATTTCCCCACTTCGAGTCTTCTTTCTCTTCAAAAGTTCTTGTTCATAGTCATTGTCTTGTGACGTTGCCCCTCACAATTAATGGAACCTTAAAGTGGCCCTGGTCGCTGCCCATCTTAATGCTGAAATCATCCCCATGGTGCCAGTGTAGCGTTGGGTATCGCTCCCCCTCGTCCCACCTCCCAGGATCTCAGTCCCTGCCAGTACCTCTCTGGAGACAAGTCAGCGTTAAACAAGTCCAGTGAATGTATACACTTGTGTTTCTGTCCTTAGAAACGAGATAAGTGGGCAGCAATGCAGTCGGAGGACAGCGACAGCACCAAGGAGAACTCCCCACCCCCTCCGCTTCCATCGTCGTTGCAGCACGCCCCCCAGACACCGCCGCCCACGGCGCAACAGGTCCATCACGCTCAGGCTGTCACAGTGCGACGGACATCCAGTGAGTGTAATGTAATGTAAAAGAGTATTTATAAGGCGCTTACACCTATCGTGAGCCCGAAGCAGCTAATACAAAAACTGTAAGGTCAACAAAATATATATACGCAACCTAGAGTGTAAGGAACCGTACTGATTACATAAACTCATGACAACACTTCATGCAGCGTCTTTCTTATCACCTCCAACACACACCCACATGCATGCACACACATACACACTCTCACACACACGCACACGCACAACACAACAACATCAATGGCACACAACTACATGCACACAGGCAAGGCATTCGGAGTGTTGTCTCTGTTGACATTCTGACTCTTGTTGCATGTCTGCCTTGCATTACTGTATTGCTTCATCATTCCTTCCTGCAAGGCAGAACTTGGTGCATTCCTAAAGTGCTTGAAGAGATTGTGTGGATGCAGCTACTTCGCTGTAAAGATGCTGTGTAGCCCTGCCATTCAGGCAGCTGGTGTCTGCCTGTAACTGTAAGGCATTGAAACAGTCTGTTAACATACAAAGTTGGCATTGGCCAAAAAGTCAGTCTGTTAACCTACAAAGTTGGTTTGGCCAAAAAGTTATCCTGTCATGCCAGCAATATCCACTTTCAGCCCCGTCGGTTCGCTGTCCTCAAATAGTTTGAGGATGCATGTGGGCGTGTGCTTGTGTATAGCACTGGCATAGTACGAATGAACTGATATATGGATATGCCAGCGTGCTGCATACTTCAAGTTCATTCCACACACACACACACACACACACACACACACACACACACACACACACACACACACACATATTCTCATACCATTTGAGGACCGTGAACCGACGGGGCTAAAAGTGGACATTGCCGTCATGCCCTAGCAGAACAGTTCACCTCACTTGTTTCAGCTGCAGTCAGCTAGATAGCATGGAGTGGTTTTGCTGGAGAATCCGTCTTTTTCTCTTTTTGTTTTTTCTCTCATGGTAGCTGATGAGAAATTCCTTTTGAATGAAATGAGCATCGTTAGCAAACAGTAAAAAAGGAGTAATAATAGTGTACTTACATTGTTTATAGCTGGCCTGCTAAGGTGCCAGTTACCAAGGTTTGATGCGTACATTGCAGGTGAACAAAGACTAGTGAATGCTTTGGACCATGAATATAGTCGTGCGGAGTTTCTTCCTCATGGTACTAATCTGACCATTTGCATGTGATTGCAGCAGACAGTCGCAGCAGCACCACCAGCGATTCTACAGAAGGAGGAGCTGTCCTTTCACAGAAGGTAAGACTGCTATGATTGCTTGTGTGTGTGTGTGTGTGTGTGTGTGTGTGTGTGCGCGCGCACATGCGCACACACACACACAAATTCATATTATTTTAAGGTTACGTGCTCTGAGTATCGAACTTGATTGCTGGTAAGCTGAACTTAGTTTGCTTGAATAGAACTGAGAGAGGTTGGGTGGGGGGGGGGGGGGGGGGGGGGCTGACATGGTCAAAGAAACGATGGGCAAACCTTTATCCTATGTAATAGAGCAGTGAAATGTGACTGCAGACCACATACAAAATCTGTTCATGTTTAACAAGAGGTGATTCTGTCAAGCAACTAGTGCCCTATGCTCTAACTGCACTTGTGTGTTTTGTATTGCTGGTACATTTCTAAACAGATATTCTTTCTTATGTACAACCATATAGTATCTTATTTTACCTGTAAGTGGCAGTCATCCAATCAAATCAAAATCAAATAAATCCAATGAATCTTTGTTGCTGAAAAAAATGTACACATGCAAACGCACACACACACACACACACACACACACACACACACACACACACACACACACACACATCTTTGACACATTGGCTGGAGGGGAAAAAAGTCATCAGTTTCTATGACTATGCTGCGTGGTTTCCAGTGCCAGCTGAACCGAAACAATGACAAGGTGTACGAGTCGACCACCAGCGTGGTGCGTGCAGTCATGACCATGACAAAAGAAGCCCCAACTGTGGAGCCCGAGGGTTACCTTACTATGGTTCGGGTAAGTTGCCTCTGCTGCCTGCTCTCATCCACTGGGGCACAGCTGCCGGTTCACATGCATTCCATGGCTGTTAGTAGGTTGAGTGGCCACTTGTATATTAAAAAAAGAAAAGACCTTTCTTTAAGATTTATTTGTTTATTTATTTTAAAAAAAATCTTCAGTAAACCGCAAGAGTGTCTACTAGAATCTCTTGTGTAAAACCAGCCAACTGTAGCAACCAAAACAAAAGATGTCGTGAAGTGTGTTCATAATGTTGGGGTTAGTTTCCATGGCAGAATGCAAGACATTTTATTGTACCTTTTGGCATCAGCTTGTGGCAAAGTTCTCTGAAAATGGCCCTGCTGATCTTGGTGAGCGGCTGGAATATGTCACAGGATGTGGAACTGCGTGGTATTTAGTGAGGACAAGATTTGAAGGTTGTGGAAGGATGTCGTTCACTTGTGAACAAAGTGACACTGTAAACTGGTGCATGGGTGAATGATGTGCACAGAACCTGCACTGAGATGGCAGCATTTCACGTGGCACCAGCCATGCAACAACCAAACAGCGCTACCAGTACACCAGTTCTGTGAATATTAATAATACGTGCTATAAAGGGATATAGTCACTCATTCAGAATCACATGCGACATGTGCGCAGTGAGTCTGCTCGAGAGCAGAGAATAGCGCTATATTAAAAAAAGCTATGAATAATAATAATAATAATTGTTGTAATAGAAAAGGATTAGTCATTCAGTTGTGTGGATTACACTGTATGGAAATAGTTCTCACATTTTCTGAAACTGGACAGGAAGCCTTCCACGAGCAAGCACGAACTGGACCAACCATTGAGATAGCCCTTTTTTTCTTTCTTTTTAAGCCTATGCTTTTTTGTTTAAGAACGATCAACAGATCAGAGTGGCTTCTTTCTAGTGTCATACAGTTGTTGCTTTCTGCTACACTCGAGTTCCTGTTCTTTCAAGCACACTGACATTTTGAGCGACTGTAAAGTTGACAAACGGGCCGCCCTAATGTGATGGTTTTGCTGTGTCTCCAGATGATAGGACAAGAGCTGCGCAGCCTGCTGGCAAGTGTGGATGAAATAGTCGGTCAGCTGCCCCAGGACAACATGAAGCAGGTAAAGATTTAGCTAGTTAGTTGGTGCTTTGAGCCCAGTCAACCACATAGGGTTGTATTAGGGCTAAGCTGGTAAAGATGTCACGCTGACATGTACATAGCCATGAGCAGAACCAGCATGGCAGGGCGGCAAATCTGAATGACATACACTCTCTGCCTGGGCAAAGTGAAAGCACTCCTGCTGCATTCAGATTGAGATGGCCCTAGTCAAGTACCATGTGTGTGGTGTTTCAGATTGAGATAGCCCTAGTCAAGTACCACATGTGTGGTGTTTCAGATTGAGATGGCCCCAGTCAAGTACTGTGTGTATGGTGTTTCAGATTGAGATGGCCCTGTTTCAGATTGAGATGGCCCTAGTCAAGTACCGTGTGTGTGGTGTTTCAGATTGAGATGGCCCAGAAGGTCTTGAGCACAGACATGGCATCGCTGGTCAGCAGCATGAAGCTAGCCCAGCAGTACAGCACCACGCCACTGGACGCGGAGTACCGCAAGCGCATGCTGAAGGCTGCGCATGCTCTGGCCATGGACTCCAAGAATCTCCTGGACACTGTGGACACCGCCAGGGCGGTCAAGGCGCCTGCCATCAGCTGATAGTGTGTGGCAGGGAGTCCTGAAGAGCGAGAGTGACCTGCATCATGAGATTCAGCCGTCGCGCAGCAAGCAGATGCTTAAACTAAAGGGCGTGGTGTAAATCGGGGCCTGGCTGCTTCGTGAAATGGGACTGACGGTTGCAAGACATGACAACCACCAAAGACTGTGACTTCCAGTGTGGAAGACTGCCACTTCCAGTTGTGCAAGACTGGAGTGTCGAGTCTTGTGAACTCCATTCAGCCTCTGAGGGGTTTCGGTTTCTGGTAGACCTGGTGGGAAAAAATCCATGGATTTCAGTGGCTGTTGAGCTGTGGTTTTTAAAATATGTCTACCGTGTTCGCAGAATGCTGACATGGCTGGGCTCTGGGGCTTTTAGGATGTGCCTGCTGCCAGTTTGTGGCTGTGACTGAACAGGGATGTGTGATGACTCCCAGTGAAAATGGGTGGGGGGGTGGGGGGGTCATGTGTGTCCACCAGTGGTTGTGGCTGAAGACGAAAGTGCAGTGTGTGACTGGCCAATGAAAGCAGAAGGGTGAGTGTGTGTGTTTGTGCACAAACAAACAGCGATAAAGGGGTGGGGGTATGGGTAGATGTGTCCTCAGATAGCCCGGCCGCTTTACCAGCACTCTCAGTAGAGAAGTTGCGTTAGCTCCAGCACGGAAAACAGCTTTTGAAGTTCCAGGGACTTGAAAACCTTGGCGGTGACCGGCTTTCCCCCGCTGCAGGTTTGGTCCATATGAGAGACTGGCCTCTGCAGCGGTTTGGGCAGACGATGATACTGCCATCTTTCGTACCGTTATTCCATCTCCACAGAGATACTCTACACAAGCTAAAATGTGGGAGTTCAGCTTGAATTATGTCAGACTTTGTGTGTACGTGTGCATCGCAATTTGAAGCTAAGCATGCCAAGCTGCTGAATGCTTTTAGAAACTGAAGATCACTGCAGTGTGAAGTGTTGCGGATTTCACACCTTGCTTCGGCCGTCATCAAGAAATGCATGTATCCTGTTCCTGGCCCATCACCTTAGTCTTCACCAAGTGCTGCATTTTTTGTGTCGGTACATGGCCAAGTAGTATTTGAAGACTGAATCATATTGCATGTAAAGAACGGTTCATTTTATGGCCAGGCCAGCCGATCTTTCTGAAGTGGTCCATAGCTCATCAGACCCATCTTGTTGTGTATGCAGCTTCACGGTGGCTTGACTGCATGACTGAGTTGCTGCATGCAAAAGCTATATGGCAAAGGACTGTTTTAGTGACAGTTGTCTTTGAAATATGAAAACTTAGTTTGTTCCTCAGAAGTGCTTTTGTCCAGAGGAGCAAACAAAAACAAAAAAAGATTTATATTCCTCAGTGTTGGATTGTAAAGGGTTTGTTGAAAATTGATAATGTTTCAGAGTTGAGGCTTTTTTTTTGCAGTGTCAGCCGTTGTCAGTATGTTGTAAAGCACATGAGCACAGCTGTGTGTGTTTGTTGTTTGGTTTGTGTTGTGCAATTGAGTTTGCAAGAAATGGCATTTGCTTGGAATGTATGCCACATCCATTGGTGCTCTTATCTTCGACTTGTACATGACCTGTTACTATCAGTGTTTTAGCCGTTTGACCCAAAGAATCCTATTTCCAAGTGAAAATGGTATATATGTGTGTGTGTGTATCTGCAAGATGCAACTACAAGGCTTGCAACTTGTTTCTAGGATCAGGTTCCAACACAGCTGGCTGGTCTGTGTGAAGTGGTCTTGTAGCTCATCAGATCTGTCTTGTTGTGTGTGCACTTTGCATGCAGCCTGGCAGCAGCATTACTGAGTTGCTGCATGCTGTAGCAGGACGTACTGTTGACTTGCAGTCTAATGTTCCATTTTAAATATGCAGATACGGATTTTATGTTTTTGTCTTGAGGGGTTGGGGGGTGTGGGTGGGGGACATTTAAGGAAAATAATTGTGTATATATCCACAACTCAGTAATAAATATTAATAAACACTGACAGGGTGTATTCATAGCAAAACATATATATTATATATTTTTTTAAACAAATCACTGACCCGTGCTTTACGGTGTAGTTGTAAATATTTGTACACAGTCTTTGTGCACACTGGATGATAAACTAATTCCTAGTTGTACAGTCTCTCCCATAAGTTATTCTAATGCCTAAGGATTTTATTGCCAGTCACGGATGAGCATCACAGAGTGTATCGTGTATCCCGCTGTTCACTTTGCTTGGACAGGATGGAAGGAGGGGGTGGGGTGATGGTATGGCTCTGACAGCATTAGAGAAAGGTCCTCAGTCCTTCAGCCATGCCGAGACGCAAGTTACGTCCGTTTGTGCTGCACTTGCCCAAATCTGTGAAAGGCCAGGTGTGTCATGTTGGCCTGACCAGTGCAATGGTGTGACAGAACTAAAACAGTTGTGTACTTATGTCTTGAGCACAGTGTCTTGAGTAACTGAGACTTAAACCACTTCAGATCGTTTGAATGCATGTAATTTGGGGGGGGGGGGGGGGGATCTGCCACCACTTTCTTGTTTATTTCATTGTTTTAAGGAAAGTTCAGAAGGTTTGGGATCCTATTAGTATTACATTTTTACAAGGAACTTTGTCTTGCAGTGCACAGTCAAAACTATACTATACTAAGATCACATTAATGCAAACACAAACAACCTGCAACAGCTTATGGTGTATTTAGAACAGTGCATGGGGGCTTGGTTGATTTTATGCTTAAAAAAAGCAGCAAAACCATTACAGCTTGGCAAGTCATACATCATCGTGAAGTTTTACTGTGCTGTGTGAAATATGTCACCCATTTTTAAAGTCATGTTTTATAAACTTACTGTGTGTGTAATTTGTCCCCTAGAAATTTTCGAACATTGGTTGGATTGTTCTGTAGTTTGTATTAAAGTGCATGCTGATCTGTTATACTCCCTCCTCTCAAGCAAATCAAGGGGAGGGGTATACATGTGTTGGTATGGCCTTGTCCGTGTGTCCAGACAGAATCTCTTGAACCACTAAACCATTTGCAGCCAAACTTGGTGTGATGATGCCTCAATGTGAGTCATGCAAATAGATTGGCTCACTGTTGTGAAGGTTAGGTTCACAGGGAAGGTTTAAATCTTCCTCTTTTTTTAAATAACAGTAACATATTTTCTGAACTGCTGAACCTTTCATGACCCAAACTAATGTGGTGGTACATCACCATCAAGGTCACAGCAACTTGAAATGATCATGCATCTTCATCAACTAGAATGTGTGGCAATAGTTGCAAATGCTGTCATGGTCACAGTGGAGGTTGAAATTCTCTTTACCCGTCTTGCATCATCAGAACTATAAACTTAGTGTGTCAGAAACTTGGGTCACTGTTGTCAAGGGTAGTCATAGGATTCGTATCCTCAAGATTTAGTTTCTGTAGCTTCTGAACCATTGAAGCTGTTCACCCGTGGCGTGGTATAGCACTGTCTCACAAAGTGAATTGTAAAGCGTCTGGGTGCTGTGAGGGTCACACTCGTAGGGTTTGAATCCTCAAACAATGTCCAATTATTATGACTGATTAAAAACAAAAACTTTATTTTATTTTTTTTATTTACAATCTGACTGGTGCAGTAGGAGTGTGATTTGCAAAGTTTGGATGGCTGTCCTCAAGGTCAAGGATGGAGTGAGGTTTACAGCTTCAATAAATGATTGTCTTGAACTGAAATAATTGTCCTGAGCTGAAATGTTTGTCCTGAGCTACTAAACTTTTTGCAGTCAGGCTTAGCATGCTGGTTCAAGGCTTATGCTTTCTATAAGCATTTGGGTTGTTATCTGACAGTCTTCATGACATGGGTTCAAAACTTTGAAAGAGTGTTTGTGCTTCTGGTATCCTCATATCCACTACACCTTGTGCGCCTCCTAACCTGAAATGCTGGTATGCATTTCCAGGAGGGTTGTAGGAAGAATTGGCTTTTTGTTTGTATCGCTTTCAAATGTTTCTTGGTAACAGTCACAGGAAGGGTGTAAAATGTTGCATGATGTTCGGGAGTCTGGCATCTCTTGAACTTCAGAACCTTTTGCAATCCACACTGTGTGTGTGTGTGTGTATGTTACCAGACAAACTGCATGTGGGCATGTACTGACAATGTGTACAACTAAGATTAAGGGTGGGGTGGGGATGAGGGTGGAATCCTGATTATGCAGTGATGAACATGTTAATACAGAATACTCATGAAATACAAACTCGCAAAAACTGTTCCTTCCGTATGAATCTGAGAACATAGTTGTCATCATGTATTTCTGCAACTGTTTCATTTTTGTTGGATTTTTTAAATATTTTTTCAATTTGTTTTTAGTTTTTTAGTACTGTTGGAGTGAACTTGTGATTCAGTTTGATACTGTGTAGACAATCATGAATCTAATGTTCAACATTGAATGTTTCATGTATTTTCCTTTACTTTCCATATGCAGGCATCTACTAGTGTGTTTTAAAAAAAACTATTTCTTACCTTTTGTTTCCAGTTGCCCACCTCTCTCAAGGACATTTTTTTTTTATTGACATTCCTTTGTTTTATTGAATGTTTCCAACTGTTAGTAGCTGCATATTTGGTTGACATCTTGTACTAAAACTTTCAGTAAGTGTGGTATCAATTTCTAGAGAATGTTTGCTGCCTTTTCCCATCACAGACTGTACTGACTGAATGCTCTGCAACAGTTGTAAATAAGAGATTTTATACTTCACCAGATCCTGAGAATACTGTTGATCCAAAGCACAGTTCCAGAGAGCATTATCCACATTTTGATTTAAACCCAGTCCCTTGGAGTTTTTTTGTTTTTTTTTTACATTTTGCTTACTCGTGAAATAGTTTCATCCATCTCACTACAGATCATCAAAATACACCAAATATGTCATTCTTTCCATTTCTTTTCCTAGTGGCACATAGATTGGTTCAGGGGTCACTGTGGAAGAATGTCACCATGTACAGAGGCAGGCAGATCATTGAAGTGAATGACACTTTTGGAAGGGCTGTCACTGACAAACAGCTTTACATATAATAGTGGGCATTCTCATCGACTGCTGCAGTATGCACTGGTATACAAATGATGATGTAACTACGTCTTCACAGTCACTATCACTGAGGTTTACATGTTCATGCTGTTTTCAGAAACTGTGGTCCATTTTCAGGGTCAGAAGAAGGGTTGAAAAAGTAACAGACATTGCCAGTTTTTCTTTTTGAAAGCAAGCTCACAGAGCTCTTCTTAGTATTATTGTAAGAACACTAATCATTTTTGATTGTTTACAAAATAGCTGCTTTACTCAGGTGTGCGAAAGTTTGTGTGGATGTATGTTTCCAACATTTTAAACACATATTTTGTGCAGCAGTTCATGACTGCACAATTCTGGCCATGCCCTAGCCACACAAGGTGTTGTGTTGACTTGCTGTTCAAGAGCGAACTGGCAAGGTAATAAAATGTGTGCTTTCAGTGCCGTCTGCTCGCTTATTTGATTTTATCATCATTTGGTTGAACAGTTTCCCAGCACCAATAAAGAGATGGCTTAAGACACAAATAGTATTGCAGGCAAGGGCACATGGGGAAACAGAGTGAGAAGCGTGCTTCCAGATCACAAGGATGTGCTGTTTCATTTATTTACTTGGGCTGGGCTTTTGCTTTTACTGTACACCATTTTTCCCTCCTTTTTTGGTTGCACCCATGACGCAATCTTTTGCAGTGCACTATGTAAGGTGCCATAAACAGTCAATGTCAGCACTACCCTTGACACTCCAGAGATAAAACTGGTTTCACACTGGAGAAGATTGTGTGCACACTCAGGATAAAACTGGTTTCACGCTGGAGAAGATTGTGTGCACACTCAAGGTAAAACTGGTTTCACGCTGGAGAAGATTGTGTGCACACTCAAGGTAAAACTGGTTTCACGCTGGCGAAGATTGTGTGCACACTCAAGATAAAACTGGTTTCACGCTGGCGAAGATTGTGTGCACACTCAAGATAAAACTGGCTTCACGCTGGCGAAGATTGTGTGCACACTCAAGATAAAACTGGCTTCACGCTGGCGAAGATTGTGTGCACACTCAAGATAAAACTGGCTTCACGCTGGCGAAGATTGTGTGCACACTCAAGATAAAACTGGCTTCACGCTGGCGAAGATTGTGTGCACACTCAAGATAAAACTGGTTTCACGCTGGCGAAGATTGTGTGCACACTCAAGATAAAACTGGTTTCACACTGGAGAAGATTGTGTGAGCTGGTTTGGCCTAATGGCAAGACACTAAGAAGCAGATGGCTGTTGATTTGAGTCTGCTTTCAGCTCTCCATTGTCTTCAAGAGTTGTGGTTTATGGACAGCATCTTGTGACTTAGCCCCTCACAAATAATGAAACATTACAATGGCTCTCATCGCTTCACATCTGAAAGCAGAATTGTTGCTGATGGATGCAGAACTGTTGCTGGTGGTGTAGCATTAGGTATAGTTCCCTCTCCTTCTCCCCTTGGCATTTCAGTCCCCACCAGTACCTCTCGGGGGACAGCTCGGCATCGAACAAGTCTAACAACAGCAAAGAAGGTGTGTGCATGCTATGATTGAACAGTTGGAGAGGAATATACGCATCCATTCACAGTGGGACACAGGTTACTTCCTGCTGCAGTGTATCACCTAAGACAAAATGTACTGACAAAAACTTATGAACAGTGTTCAAGGTCTGTTTTCGTGTGTTTAATACAAGAAGAATGTTTTTTATTATTGACGCTAAAGATGACTAAAAGTATTACATATATAAAGTAAGCTTTTCAACTGAGATGGTTTTGCATTTTGTAGCTCTGGTTTGACATGAAGTGACACTGGTACAGTTTGATCATATACTAGTTGAAAGCATTTTAATGAATTGTAAAACGTCTGTGAACACCAATTTACTGCAACTTGTGATTATAGTTTTGCTGCCCATTGCGTTTTTGAATACCTTTCTTGTTCTTTTATTAGTCTTACATTATTTTCTTTCAGGTAAAATGCCGTTATATTTGTTTATGCTGTTGTATATTGAGTCAAATGTAATGTGTACACCACAAAAGAAGACAAAAACGAAAGTTTTTGGCAGTATATTTATTAAAATATATATATGCAAAATGAATAGTTTGAAAATTTACTCACATACATTTGCTTATTTTTTATTAAAGTACAGTGGTCTGAAATCTGATTCAGTACTACTTGTAGATTATTTACTCAACTGAGTAATCATAAGGCACTTTAAGAGAACAGATGATTTTTCCTCAACTCCTCAACACATTGGCTTCACACCAGTTGATTATTTTTAGCCATTACATTGGAGCCTCTTCCCCAAAACAGTAGCACTGGAATCAGATTCTTAAATGATCCTCACAATGGAGCAGGGCTGAAAAGTGATTTAACTTTTTTGATTATTAGCTCAAGCTCTGTTTTAGATGTAGATGCTTTAATTTCTTTTACACTACGTTAAATTCCTGTGCATTACATGCTCTTCCAGCTGCCGCAGCCAGAAATAACTACCCTTTAACACAGGAGGGTCAGATTTGGCAGGCTTTCACTCTCTCAGAAAAGACTGATGCTTCACATTATATGTAGGTGCTTTATTTAACATTTCATTTACATTACAAGCTTCTTCAGTTGTTGCAGCCAGAAATAATTAGCTGGTGTTGGATGCCTGTGACCCTGATTACCTGCTCGTTTGACTGGTAGTTTGTGTCAGAACACTACAAGCTAACCATGTCCCATCTACTGAAGCACAGTGCTGCTTCTGCTTGGTAATTCCCGTTGAATGCTTTTTTCCAGACACTTTTTCCCCCAGTGTGTATGGGTTGTGATCATCCACAGTGCCGACAATTTACATACAAAAAAAAAAAAAAAAGAAGAAGAAAGAAAACACTGTGTGTTCGTGTTGTTTTGAATGTGGAAGCGATTGAGGTGGCGTTTAAATGGTCAAAAAGCAAAACTGGGTTGTCTCTATTTACATATTCAATGTTCACACTGTTCATGAGCAAAAGAGATTCACCCACTTGTATACTTTATCTATTTTTACCATTACATGCTGTGTTTTCACCTTAAAGTTACCTGTAAGAGTGCTTTACTGAAATTTTGTGTTAACAGTTGGCTGTAGAAAGCATGTTGAGACAGTTTAGTTTTCACAGTTGAGTACTTCCCTTTCCTATAGTGGTTCCCTTCCTCTGTGCATCTTGCCAAACAAATGAACTTTCTACCACTGGCTGAAAACTCGCTCCACGTGAATGGTCGGAAATGGAGCAATGGGTCTGTTTCTGGAGGCACTACAGCTTAGACTAGTGATGGAAAGTTTATTTGTTCAGTGATACACATACACGAAAGGTGACTACACTTCACTGTGTAAGCTAAATTATATCAAAATGTTTTGTTCATTTGCTTCAACTGATTGTGCAACACTGAAATTCAGGTGTTCCTGAAAGCAACTTCAATGCTAAAAAAATTATTTATCTCTGCATTATTGTTATTCAAATTGAATCCTTTAATATAACAGATTTGGCTTCTTTCCAACTCAGGAAACCTGTTTGCATGTTTTCTTCATTCACTTCACACCACAATCCTTTGCTTTTGTGTATGATCTCTCCAACTTTTCTCTGTTGTTCTGATGTAAATCAAAGTATGTCAGTGGCAACTTCTTGTTGTGCACCTTCAGTGCATTAAGGAAACTGTACATTTGCTGGACAGACTGTTTGTCTTGACACTGTGAGTGTAAATATGCTATACATAAAAGAATAAAAAGACAAAATTCAAACTGAGCCGTTGTTGTTTTTCTCTGTGTGTGTGTTTGCACAAATGTGAAAAAGAGAAGTCTGCAAGCTTAGATAGATAGACTTGCAGTTGGACACTTTGGATCATGACGCTCTATCGGCTTATGGTGATCTACCATCAAAGTTTTGTTTCAAACAAACCATTAGTTCAGAAGATATAGCACAGTCATATTTTGACATGAGATTGTGATTTTAGCAATTTACATTGGAGCCACAAGATAGCAACCCAATTTTCCTTCTTTTCTTTTTTTAGCATGACACTGACTCATGATGATGCACCACCATACCAAGTTTGGGTGGAAACAAATGGGATGGTCCTGAAAATATCTTCTGGACAAAGCTCTGACACACAGACACAGTGATTCCAAAAGAACCCCCCCCCCCCCCCTCCACCACCAACTATATCCAAACGAATGCCATAATTATTGGGCTAATTCAGGTTGTACTTTGGGTACTTCCTTTTTTTTCCCCCTTCAAACATCTAAAGTTACTGATTTTTCAGGTGGGGCAAACCATTTCAGTATGTAAACATTTGAAAGAACAAAAGCATCACATGATTTTGAGACACTTTTCCCTCCGGTTTTAAAATCAGCAACCCAAATGACATCTTGCTGTACAAAACTAAATAAGCTGCATCCCTCAATCAGAATGATCTGAGAAACCTGTGAGCACAAAGAAAACACGAAGTGGAACCTTCAGCCATGTTCCCTTCCCACCAGATCTGGGTGTTAAGTAACTTGTTTGTAAGTAAGTGTACAGTTAACAGTGTGAAGCACAAAATGGAACCTTCAACCTTGTTCCCTTCCCACCAGATCTGGGTGTTCATAACTTGTTTGTAAGTGCACAGTTAGCACTTAACAGTGTATTGCTTCCAATGCCTGGAAGTGAATACAAGCGGTGCTTAAGAAACTGGCAGGGAGTGGCAGGATAAGAACCAGCAAAACATACATGTGCTGGTAAGGGTAGAGCATCGCAAAGTCAAGACCAAAAATAATGATGGAATAGCATTTATTGTGGCAAATTGTAAAATGTGTTATCACAACCAATGATGAGAAATGATCGCAATGTCACCTTTTCTTTCTTAACCTCCTTTCCACAAGAACAGCAAATGCTCTGAAGACTCTCCTTCAATAGAGTGGGTGGTGGAGGCTGTAAATGAGTTCATTTCTTGAAACATGCGATCATGTTCATATGTGTGTTTGTGTGTGTGTGTGTTTGCAGTGCATTTTTTTATACAATATTTTTTATAATACTTTATGTAAACTGTTTTGGTAGGACTATGCTCTACATGTGTATAGAATATCATATTTAGGTTAATATGTATCATGTGGACGCTCAGGACGTTGATGAGTGCATCATAAATGTACATTATTATTATGTAAAAAAAATTAAAAATCTTAAACTCAGCTGGATAAGAACTAGGCATGCTCAACTTTCAGTTCTGCTTTCCCTATGCCACTGCACAATCATTAGCACTGGCTCTTTTTCAAAGACAAAAGGTTGCATAAAAACAAAGTCCTCTAAACTTTACAATTACCCTTTGAATTTGAAGGCCAAAGAGTCTGTAAATACAAAATTTGCTCTTTTGTAGACAATCCAAAGGCATCACAGTAGACTGTACTTAATTTTTTTTTAATGTGTGGAACAGTTATGGAAAGTTTATGCTTGATGGGTTAGATGTTACAGTAATATACAATTGCAGTTTTACATTTCCAGTGTGCCTATGGCCTTCAAATACAGTAGGTTTTCAAATGCAGTATGGATAGCTAAAGCTTAAGAGGTTGTAATCATAGAAGTCTGAAAGAGCTCACTTAAAGGGAAACCAAGCCAAAGAAGCACCACAGGTTCCATTGACAGGAACGAAATAAAAACCTGCACACAGCAGAGTTCACTTGATTTCTCATCCTGCTTGACAAAATGACAACTCTTCATGCACCCAAAAAAACTGAATCAAATAATCAAATTTTCCATGCACTCAGACAAAACTTTCGAAAATATCCTCACATACATAAAAATCGCGAGTAACAAAATGTCCATGCTTGTTGATAAAACTTTATAAGGTATACATGACTTTCATTACTGAGCATTTGATTGACAATAAAGAATATGGGTTGTTTCAGCAGGCTAACTGCTTCCACAAGATGAGGATGTAGCAAAACTAGAGTCAGTGTTCACTTCTTTATTTTGTGTTGGTTATTGTTGCTCTAAAAGTTTATTCTGTTCTGAATTTTTTAATAGTTTTTGTCAGTTCTTGCAGAATTAGCCTTCTCAAACACGCATTCTGTGTGGTACAGTCACGCACACGTTACTCGCATACCCACACCGAGAACAGTCCTGCGATCATTTTGGAGAAATTCAACCAAATTTAGGGATTAGCTAGGTCGGCTAAAGTGACTCTCACTGACCTCCCCTAGGCAAAATGACGTGAATTTCCTGTGAAGATTCCTTTCCAGTGGAATAAAAGTACACACACACAAAAATGGCCCACACATACAACAAAACACTCATAGGGCAAAATACATACACCAAAGCAAACATATTGTACAGATTCATAGCTCTGCAAGGGACTCTGGTGCTTTACAGCTGACCACCTCACACATTTGATTCTGTCCAGACATGCCTATAACATCGTATTATACCTACCAATAAGCTGTCCAAGATTCAGCGAATGACCATTTACCAATCAGTTCTAGCAAAATGTTAATGGTATTGCACGTTTCAAACACACGTTTGCAAATAACAAACAATACAAACACTTGCAAGCTGCCGATGGAATCCGAGAAAAGAAGATCAGCTTCACTCCTAATTCAGTCACACAAATAAGGACGAATTATGCTTGGAGTTGGATGCTGAATTAGATTATTGACAAAAATCCAGACCCATGTACCATAAAAGGAGAAAGAGCACAAGACAGAAAAAGGGGAAGAAAAAAAAAACTGACTGCATTTGTCAAACAGTAATACAGTCTAGTGGCATGCATCACAGGGGTGGGCTAGTTGTTTTCTTTGCTGCCCCCATTCTGACACATGCCACATGCTCAGGAGACTGGATGAAGAAAGATGCAATCCTGCAGACCTCTTTATACAGCTCCCACTGTGCATTTCCTGACGCAAACAATGTGGGAAAGCTTTCATCATTCCCACTACAGAACATTTTATCATGGGTGATTTTGTATGTTCAAAAACAGTTTTCATATTAGCTCAGGGCATGCAAAAGATTATGACAAATACAGCAATGTGAAAACTCACGAAAAGTTAACCGACTTCACCACAGGCATTAATGAATTTTTCTTCAGCTTCATTATAATATCCAAAAGACACATCACTCGGGGAAAACCTTTCTGCACATCGTATCCCTGGAGGAAGTGATTACAAGGGTGGAAAGTGAAGCGGCGGTAAAATGTGCCTGGGAATGCTAAGACAAAAGGAGACAGGACCAAATCCACAAGTCATCTTTCATTACAATCAAAATACAATACTAAATAAAATACTGTATTATAAAAGTTTTTTCTTCTTCTCCATCCATGCACACATGCATAAACTGGTGGCAGTCACTGATGTTGTTGCTTTTAAAACAAGCAAATCATCTGCTGATCCGCTGACGGAAACGCTTGTGGCTGCTCCACGAATGCAGATGCCACATTGAAGGCATTCACACTGAATGAAACCTTTCCAATGGAATAAAAAGTACCTTTCCATGGCTAGACAAAAAGCACTGTGGCGGCATTCACATCAAAGAAATGCAAGACGGGCTCTCCTCCTTAGTGGCAATCAGAACTCTGGGCTGCTGGAGATCTTTGCCTTGAAATTGATTGCCAGGATGTAGTCGTCCATGGGCAGCAGCTCCTGCTGGCTGATGCAGTCTGGAAACAGAAATCAATGGTCCCTAAAACCGCAGCTGAGAAAGTACAGAGATTGCTGGCCATCAGTCTTCATTAAACCCTCAAAACCCTCTTGAAACAAAAACAATTTCTACTTCAGACAAAGAGAATGAATGATCCTCGCTGTGGTCTTTCCTTGCGGTGTTGTTCTTTTGACACACGTTTTTGTTGGAGAAGTACTTCTGATGCTCCCAACCACTTGGAATGATGGAAATTCCAGGGCAATTTTCCTTGGGCTGGTTTTAAAAAGGTTTTTTTTTTGGGGGGGGGGGGGGGGGGGGGGGTACCTTTTTTTTCTTCCTTTAAAAAAATTAATCTGATTGAACTACATCAAGAAGGTTGATCGAGATGCCTGAGGTGTTTAGAACACCTGAAACACTACCCGCAAATAGAATGCTAAAGACATGGCACCAATGATCACCTGGAGGGGAAATGTGCAGAAAGAGGAAACACTCAAATATCTTCCCTAGTCACACAAACACTGTGTCAGAGGCACCCCAGGAAAACCTATGAGACTGCTGAGTGCATATGGGCTTTCCCCAGCCCACAGATGCCAGCTTGAACTGAACTGAACCAAGGTGATTTAATCTGGACAGCAGACTATTGTCCACCCCATTTGCTTGCAGCTGACGGCTAACCTAACACAGACAATGACATTAATACACTCACATTGTTTTCACAATGGAGTTCTTTGTGTCAGCTTTTCTTATCTTGACGGAAGCCAAGCTGGTCTAGGCCCACATGGACTCTGGTGCCAACAACAGCAAGAGCTAGTTCATCAAAATTCATCTCAAGTTATCAGACAGGCAACACTATACAATTTTAGTCCCACCTAAGACCCAGACAGGTAACACTATACAATTTTAGTCCCATCTAAGACCCAGACAGGCAACACTATACAATTTTAGTCCCACCTAAGACCCAGACAGGTAATACTGTACAATTTTAGTCCCACCTAAGACCCAGACAGGCAATACTATACAATTTTAGTCCCACCTAAGACCCAGACAGGCAATACTATACAATTTTAGTCCCACCTAAGACCCAGACAGGCAACACTATACAATTTTAGTCCCACCTAAGACCCAGACAGGCAATACTATACAATTTTAGTCCCACCTAAGACCCAGACAGGTAACACTATACAATTTTAGTCCCACCTAAGACCCAGACAGGTAACACTATACAATTTTAGTCCCACCTAAGACCCAGACAGGTAACACTATACAATTTTAGTCCCACCTAAGACCCAGACAGGCAATACTATACAATTTTAGTCCCACCTAAGACCCAGACAGGTAACACTATACAATTTTAGTCCCACCTAAGACCCAGACAGGTAACACTATACAATTTTAGTCCCACCTAAGACCCAGACAGGCAATACTATACAATTTTAGTCCCACCTAAGACCCAGACAGGTAACACTACAATTTTAGTCCCACCTAAGACCCAGACAGGTAACACTATACAATTTTAGTCCCACCTAAGACCCAGACAGGTAACACAATACAATTTTAGTCCCACCTAAGACCCAGACAGGCTTGATGCTGTTCTTATCGTCATGGCTCTGGTCACCAATGTAGAAGTTGGCCCGCTGTATGGAGCCCGTCACCTGGTGCACAGCAATACATTTGTTGGTCATTCTTGTAATAAACAAACAAAGATGGTCATTCTTGCACAAACAAAGATGGTCATTCTTGTGATGGTCATTCTTGCACAAACAAACAAAGATGTCCATTCTTGCACACACAAAAATGGTCATTCTTGCACAAAGATGGTCATTCTTGCACACAGAAAGATGGTCATTCATGTACACAGAAAGATGGTCATTCTTGCACAAAGAAAGATGGTCATTCTTGCACACAGAAAGATGGTCATTCTTGCACACAGAAAGATGGTCATTCTTGCTCACAGAAAGATGGCCATTCTTGCATAAACAAAGAAAGGTGGTCATTCTCGCACAAAGACAGTCATTCTTGCACAAACAAAGTGGGTCAAAAATAAAAAAAAATCCTTTTTTTGTCCTTTTCACCTAATAATGGTGCCTCTAAATCCCCGAGAACAACAAACTGTCACTAGCTTTCAGTTTTACAAGTTAGAACAACAAGCAATTATTACTTTCCACTTTGTACTACACAGTAAATCAGGTAGATAATGTACCAGACTTTACCTGACTTTCTGCATACATTCTACATCTCTGTTACAAAAAGGACTTTACACAACTGAAGCTGACAATCAACCATTGAAGATTTGTAGCACCAACATACCACTTAAATAGTTCAAACCTCTTAAATCTGCAAAATCTGCTCAAATAATCCCCATCCCCAAATCTTTCATACTTTCCTTCCATTTTTTTTTTTACAGCTCTCATAAGACACATTTTTTGTTGGGGTCAATCACACTTTGCCATGCGCTCAAGCTTATTTGGAAGCAGTGAACAGTGGTGGCAAAAACATGGAATGGTGAGGTTTTCCTTACAAAGGCCATTCATCCAACAATACCTTTGCACCACACAAATGCAGCAGTTTCAACAGTTGAGCTCGTGGGGGAGTGCAAGAATTCGACACAAACATGGAGCCTGCTGTCTCAAAGATCTGGCATTGGTAAGACCCTGGGGCTTCAGCTTCTCGTGCCAAACGAGCTTCCTGTCAGAGAGACGTGTGGACATTGTTAGAAAGAGAAAGAACGTATGTATGGTTGGTGTGTGTGTGTGTGTGTGCACATGCATGCGTGTTGTGTGTGTGTGTGTGTGTGTGTTGTGTGTGTGTGATATATATATGCATGCACATGTGTGTGTGTGTGTGTGTGTGTGTGTATGTGTGTGCAAACATACATGTGCATGCCTGCTTGTGGGCATGCACACATAAGCTTATGCACACACTGCATGCACACATGCATGCATATATGAGTACATGCATGCCTAAGTGTGTGCAACGCACACATCTATGCTTATTTCCCACAAACAACTTTGCTAGCTTGAGTACTGCACTGCCCAAATATGCCCAGCACCACCTTGCCAATGTCGGGGAGATCATTTGCAGCTGACCGGCTTGAGCTTTTTAAAGCCTCCAATGTGCCCAGCGCCACCTTGCTAGTGTAGGGGAGATCATCTGCAGCTGACTGGTTAATCATCCACAGCTGACCGGCTTGAGATTTTTTAAAGCCTCCAGTGTGCCCAGCGCCTCCTTGCAAGTGTAGGGGAGATTATTTGCAGCTTGTTGGTTTATGTCCACAAAAACAGTAGTCTTATTAGGGACGGGAGCCCAGGACGACCACCTCGACTTTCACAGGGCTTGAGCTTTTTAAAGCCTCCAGTGTGCCCAGCGCCACCTTGCAAGTGTAGGGGAGACCATTTGCAGCTGACCGGTTAATCATTTGCAGCTGACCGGCTTGAGCTTTTTAAAGCCACAATGTGTCCAGCGCCACCAAGCTAGGCATCTGCAGCTGCGTTGCCCACTCCAAACACAGTCTTCGATATGAACTGGACTTACAGGGAAAACAGTGAAGCATACCAACTTTATGCTGCAGACTGTAAAACAAATTTATCTGCAAGTATAAAAATACAAACAAACAAAAACTAGGCAGGGTACTTCCTATTACTACATTTCCACCGTCAGTGTGATCTACACAAATACACACCCAGTCTAACTGAATGAGCACAGAATAATGAAGACACAGGTGTGATAAAACGCCATTCCCCTGTTTCAGGTACTTACCTTAGCCTTTGGAAAGTCCTCAGCTGCTTCATAGTCTGTCTCCGACACCCACTGCCCCTCCTCCACAGAACGCAGGACCTGCAGACAAAGTGACGCTGACAATTCACTCACGGACATGGGCAAACAGGATGGCACTTCAGACCATTCATGAAACAAAACCTTACTCCAAAAGCAATTTTTTCATCCATGAACAATGAACAGATTCTTACTCTAAAAGCAATTTTGCCCCAGAACAATGATACTCTTACTCTTAAAGCAAGAGCAATGTCCTTATTCATGCACTTGCTCTCTGAAAGACTGAATAATCAAAAACTTTACCCCACCCCCCCTCCATTCCACCCCGCCAACTCCACCACAACTCTGTTGTTTAGTAATACATGAAACACAGTAATTCAAAAAGTCGAGTTTCTGATTCCCCCCAAACACAGCTACAGTACCAGTACATAAAAGAATGAACACCACCAAGGAAGTACCTTGTACTGGATGTTCCCCCCACAAACATGAATGGCCACCACACACTTTCTCTGCTAAGCAGACAGGTTGTCTATAAATTAAGCTGTACATGTTTGAAAATGACACAGATAAGAAAAATAAGGGGGAGAAAACTAAACAAGATTCTAACTTAATATCAGCTCCAGGGAACAGCAGAGATGAAAGTAAAGAGAGGGGCAGACTGTTAGGAAGCAGGGAGCGCAATTCTTCACTCACCCATTCCCTGCTGACGATCCAACAGCCGCGCGCCATTCCGTGCAGCACGTTGAGGGTACGCCTGGCTTCACCGTACACCACATGGGTTGTGTCCTTGGAGACCCTGTCTTCAATCCTGAAGACGCCAAGTTTCTTGACCGCTTGGATTATTACCTCCTGCTCCCTAAAGCACCAAAGCAACAAACTAAAATAAGAGTTTGAAATACATATTCATGCTGACTCTAAGTGCTCTCTATTGCACCTAAGCAGCAAACTAAAATAAGAGTTTGAAATACATATTCATGCTGACTCTTAAGTCCAAGAGTGTGTGTGTGGGTGCATGTGTGATATACATTTGTGTATGCATTTATCTTACTGGGTTTATTTTCTTTGGTTGTTGCCTGTTTGTTTTGAATCTTGATAGGTGCTTATTTAAATTATTAAAACCAACAGGACTGGAGTTTTCCTTTGAATAAAATCTCATTATCCTGACAATGCATCATTCACATTACTGTTGTTTCATTTCTGTGTAAATATACCACCTATGGCCAAAAGCACATGGTCAGACACAAAGGTGAAAAAAAAAAAAAAAAAAAAAAGCGGGGGTGGGGGGAGAGAAAAACAAAGAAAGAAAAATGGGAGCCAAAAAAGAAATACCTTATTTTATAAACTTCTAAGCTCAACAGAACAATAAAAGCAGATGAACATAAATTACACCCAAACAAAGAAAAAAGCACACACAGACAGGCCTCCAGCGCAAAACTCACGGTCGATGAAGGCTGGTCATAACCAAAGAAGGCATGCAGGTCAGGCGGAACTTCTGAAGGCTCATTGCTTTGATCTGCTCACCCCCCATCTTCCTCTCCCCTTTTGGCGCCGCAAGTTTCCTCTGGCGCCGGGGCTTCTGGACCTGGAAGTCTGCCATGCTGTTTCTTGGGGGTGCAAACTTCCTGCCAAGTGGTGCTGATGTGGAGGTGTCGCTGAACAGCATAGACATGGAAGAGCCCAGAACGCTGGATGTCTGGGACGTGGTACATAGGGCAGACGCACTGACGGAGCGGTCTTTTTTTGTCTCCTGCAAGGCTTTCCTGCTCTTTTTCAGCCTCTTTTCCTTGCCGCTTGAACAGGGGTCTGTTGATGATTCTTCACTGGTGTTGGGGTCAACCTGACTGCATGGCCTCCTTGCGCCTTGGTTCTCTTTTGACTGCAGTGACCTGCGCCCTCTTTTTGATGCAGGGAATGAGCTGGGGAAGACAGCATCCGCATCACAAGATTTCCTCTTTTTGCCCTTCTTCTTTGGCTCTGCGCAGCCCGATGCCAATTTGGGCAAGTTCGAACTGTCTGCCTGGGAGCACGAGAGAATGTGCATTTCTTGACTGGGATTCAAAAGTTTCCGCTTCCTGGCTGTGGTTTTGACACCAGCAGTCTTTGAGGTGCCAGCTTCTACCTGCTGTGTTTGACTGGGCTGTTCAAGAGAGCCAGATCCCCTAGTGCTGTCACCATTTTTGGTTTCAGGCATTCCGCCTCCTTTCCTACTCTTTGCCTGTGTTGAAGATGCACCTTGTCTCTGTTTGGTCAATGCAGAACTTCCCTCATCATCACTGGAACTACTCTCTTCTCCACTCCCACCATTGCAAACACCTTGACCTAGTTCTACACGCGTATTCCACACTTCCTGGGAGGCTGTCCTTCTAGCAGCTTCCGGCAGAACACCCAAACTGTGACGAATGTGCACTCTGGACCTTTTTACTGTTTTATTAGTCTGCTGCAAGTTTTGTAAGCGCTGATCACCAACCTGTGATGACTTTGTGGTGACTTTATGTGGAAAACTGCTGCCTAAACTTTTTCGAGTGCCCATTCCCTTCCTGACACCGGATGTTTCTGTAGGAGCTTTGTTCAACAAAATGAAAGTTTCAGGGTTACTTTTTGCGCTAGGTCTTCCTTCATCGTCTGAATCTGACCCTGCAGACTGAGAACCGCTTGAAAGTTTAGTCTCCATAGCCGTGGGAATACTTTGTGACCTGGACTGTGAAACTGTTGGGGTTTTGGTCTGTGCTGCACACTGCAACCTTCCCTCGTCTCCCACAACAGCAGGCACAGCACTCTTGTCCACAAGACCTGATAGCCGCGTGCTTCGTCGGCTACACTTCACTTTGCTGTTTGTTTCTTTTTCTCGTGTTGCCGTTGGCGCCGGACTCACTGAACAGCAAAAGAAGAGAAGTGCAAAACATAGAAGACACATGAAAGCATGAAATATTTAGTAACTGATTAAAAACTAAACACAAAAAAAGATAATGTTAATGTCTGTTCACATTTACAACAGACTGTCAAAACCAAGGAAAAGAAGTATGTGATGAAAAAGAAGTGTCACTGGAGAATAATGATAATACGAATGTATAAACAACAGGCTCTTCAAAATGTCTATCCTTTTGTGATGGGGAATGTCATTTTCTGGAATGAAACTAAAATACGCACTGAAGAGTGTCCTCTGCAATGGCACGCCTTGGACAGGGTTCCCACAGACCGGAGACGTCTCTGACTCCAATTGCCTTCTGGCTGCAAAACAGGGGGAGTCAAAAGCTTTATCTTTGAATTTCAGTTTATGAGGGTCACCAGCATGCTTTTTTGTGCTGTTGTTTTGTTTGTTTTTAAGCTGATCAAGTGAAAAGGGGTTACTGCAAAGTGAAGAACACATCTAGCGGGTCACAGACTATGGACCAGATAGATGGACAAATAATAAAAAAAATTATGCCAAGTCAACAGTAGGGGGTCACCTCAGGATGAATCACATTCCAAATTCTTCTACACTAATTCAGAACACAAGTCACTAAGTCATAATCAAAAAAGACTACAGACCAACACAAAAGTTTGACTGTCACACCACATCAGTGTCCAGGTAACACCAGTCACTACAGGTAACAGTAGTCACCACAGATGACACCAGTCACTACAGGTGACACCAGGCACTACAGGTGACACTAGCCCCTACAGGTAACACCAGTCACCACAGGTAATACCAGTCACCACAGGCAACACCAGGCACTACAGGTGACACCAGGCACTACAAGTAACACCAGGCACTACAGGTGACACCAGTCACCACAGATAACACCAGGCACTACAGGTGACACCAGGCACTCTTTTTTCCTTGTTTCTTTCATTCACTCAGGCCTTTATTAGTGGTGTGATGTCCTTAGCTTCTTGTTGACCTGTTAACAGGTAGTCTCCATTTCCTGAACACTTCATTTTTTCCAGAGACACAACTCAAGCCAACTGTAATGGCAGCTTTGCACACCAGTCAATAGGCTCTATTAAACAAGCATAAGTCCTTGACTCTAGCATGTCAGACAAAAATCCACAGGAATCTTTCAAGATGGACATCAAATATGTCACAAGCCAATCTGGACTTCCAGTTCCATTCTTGGAGCAAGCTCACTGGATCTGTGAGAATGATGACATGCACAGTTTGGCCATCACTTCTCAAGGCAATGGATTCATGAAAACATACTCCTAGTCCTAGGAAGAACTGTCTCTTGGTTTCCATGACTGATGACTCATAACACATTTATCTTCCCTCTGAAGTATCAATGATCATTGCTGAAAGGACAGAGGGACACATCACAATCTTAACTGCTGTTCTTCTCTCTCAAGTATCACTCAGTGATCACTGCTGAAAGTAGAGAGAGAGAAACACACACACTCTCTCTCTCTCTCACACACACACAGGCACACACACAAGTCAGGAGAGAGAGAGAGCAAGAGTGAGAGAGAGAAAGAGAGAGAGAGAGAGAGAGAGAGAGAGAGAGAGAGAAGATTGAGTAAGTGTGTGTGTGCATGTGCATATGTGTGTGTGCGTGCGTACATGTGTTGTATGCACTGAATCTTTGTTTTCAAAAATATGTTCATTTAAAGAATGTATAAGTGCTAGGGCCTGTGCAGGTTAGGTGCTCTAAGTACCCATTATCATTATTACATATAAACACTGTTCACCTTCCTTCTCACGCAGCAGCTGGTCCAGCCTGGCCTGCATGCTGGGCGGGGTGTTGGGGATGATCACAGGCGACTGGAAGGCCATGGCAGCAAACTGCAAACACTGCTTGTCAAATGAGGATGAATACTGATGCTTACAGTTACAGCGCTCACTACTGTCCCCCCCCCCCCCCCCACCTAGTGATCAACATACTCAGAACATAATCAGAACAAGGGTGAAAGACTGTCACCAGCCACTCAGTCTTCCGGTTCAGTTCTACCATGAATCTATAGCAAATGTGCACAAGTACTGAGATAGCAATGCTCTGGGAATGTGTAGTGAGTAAAAAAACACCCATGCAGCCCTTAAGATGACACTGATCCCTATACAGGCCAGAAAAAGAAGTAACTAATTTGATGTTTTACACCCAGTCAACCAGTACAGTCAGTTATATCAGGGAAAGAAAAAGAAAAAAGTCAACGCAGGAAAATAGAAACCCAAACAAAACATTAATCAGTTACCGGAGAGCGTGGCTGTGTGTCCACGACAAGGACGTGAGCAGGGGAGTGGTAGGGAGTGGCTGGCTCCATCCCCTGCAGCAGCAGCCGGTGGGCATCCACTCTCTTCCATCGCTTCTGGCACCGCTCGGCACTCCTCGCCACTTCATCCTCAAAGTCACGTGGCTGCATTGACTTGTACTTCTGTTAGACCAGTTTGCAGACACATGAACTACACAAACAGGGGGAGGAAAGGGCTCAAGGAGTGATCCACCTTATCTCTTCCCATTCAGGCAGATGCAGACACAAAAATAACAAAACACACATTGCATAATTGCTTCAGAAAACTCCTGTACCTAGGAAAGATCATAAAAACATGCATATTTATATCTATACCATGAACCCAGCTTATTTAACCACTTACCTGGATGTCAGTATGTACTGAAAGTAAAGCAACTGGTTATTACAAATGTTGCTGAATATTTGTCATCTTTTGAAATGGTGCAATGCTGTGGTTGTATACTATAAAGTGTTGAAAATTGCCCATAAATGGCCGTTTACATACACAATTATCTGCCCGTCGCAACATTCTGAGTCTTACTATGGCCAAGGTTTCTTAAAAAACAAATCGACTAGGTGCTGAGGAGACCTGTCAATGTCCACATTTAAAACATTAGACCAGCTTAGAGTTACCAACCAAGCTATATGTGTATGTCCACATCTAAAACAGTAACTAAAAGGGCTTTCATTTCAAAACATGCTACCATTATATATATATATATAGAACCTCATAACTGGTCACCATGACACAATCTATTTGAAAAGAATGCCTTCAAAATCAAACTAACTTATCTGGATTCCTGTCATGCTGTGGGTACCATGAACGCAAAAATTATGCTCCTCTCTGCTGAGAACAAATAGCTAGCAGCAGTTCCCTCCTTTTCACATGGTTGAGGTCAGAACATAGCTTTGTGTGCTTCATCTGCTGCTGGAACCTTTACTCTTTCAATTTCCCTATTCATTCCGCCACACTTCATGAACAGTGAATGACACTCCTAGTCCTACTCCTAGAGCTCTACGATTTGATGAATTCTTTTTTGCCCTGGTATCACCCTGGCAGGTGATTTTTTAAATAATTTATCCCAAAATAAAACTCAACTACTCTCACATATGGACATGTGAAGTGGTGACAAGATTATTAAGATTCTGAAAGTTCCAGCATGAAACTACCTTCCAGCGAACACCAGGCGGTGGGGTTCCACAGTGCTCAGTATTGGCAGAAAAGTTGCACTCTGGTACTCTCTGCTGTTTTTCCTTGCAACTGCACACAAAACATCTCCTGTTACCTGTAAATAGTAATCATGCAACTCACACTAAGCTAAATACAGCACTGCAACAACCAGGGATATGAGAAGGTTGGATGCAAAGTGGGAAAAAAAAGTTGCATTCAGCTGTGAAAATGCTTTGTCAACATACACAATGGAGATTTTATCATTTAGTGATTCACCTCATTTGGGCATGCTTGCTAATGTAGCAGTTATTACCACATATATAAACTAATAAAGTCTGGACTTAGTAGTACTGTTACTAGCACTAGTACTGTAGTAGTGAAAACAGCAGCAGCTTTAGTTGTAGCATCAGGCACTGGGGGCAAAAGTCATCTCTTTTCATATTCCCCTTCTCTCTCTGCTGTCACCCATGAACAGCACAGGCCTTTTTGTTGTTGTTTCAAAATACAGAATGAATGTAGTGCTTTATCAAGTGGACACTGACACTGACAAGTGATTTTATCTGAGAAAACAAAACTGCCTCCAACCGAGTGAAAATGAGGAGAATGAGGCAGCAGGCAATATCTGAAGATACAATATGTAAGTTTGTGTTTTAAGCCCAGTCAACCAGTGTGGTTACATCTGGGTGATCTGAAGAAACAAATTTATCAGCATGAGACTGTTATCACATAAAACAATCTGAAACCCCCAACTGGTATTAGTATCACACATGAGATTGTCCTCACATGAAATTGTCTAAAAAAAACTGGTATCAGCATCACACACAAACTGGTATCAGTATCACACATGAGATTGTCCTCACATGAAATAGTCTAAAAAAAAAAACTGGTATCAGCATCACACACAAACTGGTATCAGTATCACACATGAGATTGTCCTCACATGAAATAGTCTGAAACCCCCAACTGGTATCACTATCAGTATCACACACGAGATTGTCCTCACATGAAATAGTCTGAAACCTCCAACTGGTATCACTATCAGTATCACACACGAGATTGTCCTCACATGAAATAGTCTGAAACCCCCAACTGGTATCACTATCAGTATCACACACGAGATTGTCCTCACATGAAATAGTCTGAAACCCCCAACTGGTATCACTATCAGTATCACACACGAGATTGTCCTCACATGAAATAGTCTGAAACCCCCAACTGGTATCACTATCAGTATCACACACGAGATTGTCCTCACATGAAATAGTCTGAAACCCCCAACTGGTATCACTATCAGTATCACACACGAGATTGTCCTCACATGAAATAGTCTGAAACCCTCAACTGGTATCACTATCAGTATCACACACAAGATTGTCCTCACATGAAATAGTATGAAACCCCCAACTGGTATCACTATCAGTACCACACACGAGATTGTCCTCACATGAAATAGTCTGAAACCCCCAACTGGTATCACTATCAGTATCACAGTTCACACATGAGATTGTCCTCACATGAAATAGTCTGAAACCCCCAACTGGTATCACTATCAGTATCACAGTTCACACACGAGATTGTCCTCACATGAAATAGTCTGAAACCCCCAACTGGTATCACTATCAGTATCACAGTTCACACACGAGATTGTCCTCACATGAAATAGTCTGAAACCCCCAACTGGTATCACTATCACTATCACAGTTCACACACGAGATTGTCCTCACATGAAATAGTCTGAAACCCCCAACTGGTATCACTATCAGTATCACACACGAGATTGTCCTCACATGAAATAGTCTGAAACCCCCAACTGGTATCACTATCAGTATCACACACGAGATTGTCCTCACATGAAATAGTCTGAAACCCCCAACTGGCCCAAGCCCCTTCATATTGCATCCTGACAGGACTCTGTAGGCTTTCAGTTTCACAGTCACACTCTCAACAAAAAGAAAGAAAGAAAAAAAAGGTCTGATTTCAGGCTGTTGGCAGGGCTCAGATTTTCATGCCTGGTTCATTCGTACCTGTCAACCCAGAGCACTGACACCAGATGCACCCGCAGCTTCTGGGCCTTGTCTTTGGTGCGCTTTTTGCCCTCTTTAAAGATGACATGTGTCACATCGTCAGAGAATTTCTCCTGCACTCTTGCCCCCATTCGCTCCAGCACTCGTTTCACTGCAGCACTTCTGTTGTCGTTTGCGGTACGTACTTCTACGTAGGCCACCACATCTGATACATGAAATCCAGCGCAGCCATGTTTGTGAGGTCACATTCTAATAACGGATAGTACAAAACTAGTGCAAATTGCCTTTTTCAAAATTTAAAGCAAAGGGGTAAAAAATATATATTCCAAAGACAAAAAGAAGACACATTTTATATTTATTTACACACTACCTGCATTAAACAGAAACATGTTACAAGCAATAATACATGTACATCTATCAGATAATCAGGACTTGATCTCAAACTGTATAAAAATAACAATAACAAAGTAAACATTTACTTTATGCTATGTGACTTGGAATACACTCACAATCCCATACTCCATCTGCCACAACACCAAGTCACTTTAATTTTAAAGCCAAATAAACACTCACCCAACAAACCCAGCTCCCAAGTTCTGTGTTACTGTTAGTGATTGAGACTGAGATGTGTATGTGGTGTGGTGCATGCGTGCGTGTGTGTGCATACATGTGTGTGTGTAAAATTTCATTATTAATATTATTATCATGACTGCTAGTGCTACACTGTAGTGTTACAGTTAGTGTTACTGTTATACACTTACCAAACAATTATAATTATGTATATTATATTATATATGCTGCATCATACAGTACACTTTTCATAAATATGTCAGTACTTGTATCTGAAACAACCTATGGCAAAACAGTACACCAAACAAGCTAAACTTTTAAAAACACATATTGACATAATCACATGCAAGTTAGTAGTTACACTTTCACAGTTGCAGTCACTGTCTTACAAGTTACAGTTAGAAACTATTTATATTTCAACAAACTAATTAAAGCAATCAATTCTCATCATGTCCTAATAAATAAATAACATCATGAATAAAAATGATATTATTACACATTACATGTCATAACAGTTAATAACAACTTTTTAAAAATTGTAGAAATATTATCTGAGACTTTTGGAACAAAAAAACACCTTTTAAAATGTCAGAAGGGGCAGGAGAACTTAGCCCAGAGTCAGATGAGGATGTATTTTCCACTCCCAATGTTCCCAGCTCCAGCATGGTTAAAATGGCAGTGACAGAAACAGATACACTGACTGCACCACGGCTGAGGCTGTTTCTCTGTGGTCTATCAGTGTCACCGTGTCAGTGTTGCTGAGTAGGTGCTAATCGCTGTGCACCTTCAGTGGCTTGACGCCTTGAGAACAAAAATAAAACATTTCATTTTCAAGCAAAAGTTTACCAAAATATAGGCAAGCACTTCATTTCCACACACATACAGTCTCTCTCTCTCTCTCTGGGCATTTGACATCTAGGTTAATTAGTTTGTGTTTGGTAATGGTACTTGCACTTATGACTAACTTAATGAGTTTACAGAACTATGAGCATGACTGTAAATTACGACTCTTACTCTTAGTCTTAGTCTTACTCTTAATCTTATGAGATTTTTGCGTCATAGTTCATACTATTACTATTATATACTAAGTATAAAATAACAATTTCCCTATTTATTTTATCATCCAAAATGGTTCTGAAATGGCTGTCTCTTTTGCTTTCTTCATAATGTGAAGAAAATGGATACATGTATTTATGAGATTTCTTCCTCTTTGAATTTGATGCAGGCAGCCACCACCCATTGACATTGTGATTAAGCAATGCCAGATTCCTGGATGCTACTCGCTGGCGATGTATGCTACAGACACAGAAACTGAAGCAGGAACTTGAGGAAATGGGGGATTATGCCGCACTTTGAGATTATGCTGTGTAAATACCCCCCTCCCCTCTAGTTTCGACAAGTGATGTGGATCGAAGTAGCACTCTGTTTAGTCCTTTGAAGCTGTACAGTTTTAAAATACTGTGTTATGTTACCGTCCCTGACTCCACCCCACCCAGACTGGCCACCATAAATTATATACACAAAAAAAGATAAGTTAAAATAGATCAGATACCATTAACCATAACAATGTGTTCAATGCCGCTTATCTGCAGAAGCTGAGAGATATCCCACAGATTTATTTGGCAAATATTACCTATATGTTACTTTCGGACGTGCGTCATAAGCAAAGAAAATACATACCACTCAATATTGTCAAAATTAAGATGCTGCCCTTGCACGCAGCGTAGTTTTTCTTTCAAAAATGGCGGCGATTTGGGTGAAAAGCAAAGGGCCCACATGAGGGTAGTCGCCCTTGACCAGGATAATGACCACTTGGTCGTCATCATAATAATACTTTTTGATGCTTACAAGCCACTTCGGGCAGTTTAATCTTCTTCTTTTTTAAAGGCCACATTATAACTGATAAAATGGTAATGACTTGAATGATAGTAATATTTAATATGCATAAATATTTTAAGCGCTCCATCTCTGAACAAACCCTAAGCGGCGTCATTGGCACGATCATAAGGCAGACCCCCCCCCCCCCCATTTCGCTCTGATATAACCGTCCTGGTTGACTGGGCATAACAAAAAAACAGGTTACTTACCCTGAGCGCCCCCCTACCCCCCCCCCCCCATCCTCACCCACTGAGACTTGATTACAATGACTATGCAGTGATATTGTTGATAATGTTTGCATCATTCATTGTAATCATCACTTGTGTAGTTGTAACAATGTTCTTTATGAGCACAACACACACACACACACACACACACACACACACACATATATATATATATATATATATATATATATATATATATATATATATATATTAGTAGTAACTGGATTTTAAAAGCAAAAGGAGATAATCAGTGATCTATATTAATGGCATAATTATTAATTATGTAGTAATAATTTATCATTTTCATGATGTTGATGCTATGAACTGCAGTTCAAAAGGACAGAGTTACAATGATGCAGTGATAATAGCAATGACTAATACAGTAATAGATACTGTCATGTGCAATGCCCAGCTCACCTCAGACAAGGCCGGTACGTGTTGCTGCACTTCTACAATCTAGGCCAGACTTGAACTAGAAGTTTCATATTATTATTGTTAAAAACACATCATCAGTCTGTCATACTTCCAGACATACAATTATTATCTGCAAAGGAATGCACAAGCCACACCATCAAGCACCCCAGCTCTGGAACACAGTTCAACTCCATCCCTCAGATGACCATCAAGTGTTAACACAATATCCAGCACCCAGTGATGTGCTTTTGACAATAGCTACAAGATCTTTTGTGATTGTAAACCACATGAGATGATGCCAGCATAGCCTGTGCAGCTGGCAGCAGCTAAGATGGTGTCTACATGCATTATTTGCACTGGACTCGTAGACAGAAAGACTGACCTTATAGACAGAAAGACTGACCTTATAGACAGAAAACCATGCTACTTCTTCCAGTTAAATATCCCATCTTATGTAACTGAGTGCATTGTTTGTGTTCCAGGCCTTTTCTTTCCTGTCGTCCTTTCTCCTTTTTGATTGGGTGGGAGTTTTATGGCCCTAATTATCTGAAGTGTTAAAACTTGTGCACTGGGCCCGCCGCATCCTCTTTCCCCCAGTGTCCCTGCAGAAGCAAGCTGTCTTTTAGTGTGAGCTGTTACCTGGGCACCAATGCATCTGACTCAGGGGAGAGCCTACACTGTTTCCTGTTTGGTGTAAGTAAAAGTTATGTTATAGCAACCTCTGACTTGTGACACTTCATTCATGCTTCCAACCTGCTTCCCTCACTCCCCACACGAATACTATGGTCTGGCACACACACATGCACAGGCAGGCAGGCACACACACACACAAAATAATACCCCATCTTATGTATACAGGCTACAGTCCGGCACACATGCATGCACAGGCAGGCAGGCAGGAAGGTATGCACGCACACACGCATGCATGCACACACACGCACACATACACAGGTACAAAATAATACACGCAAGTTTGAACTCTTTATTGTTTCATTTTGTTGTATCACATTTGGACGGAGAGTGTTAAAAAGAAATACTCATTCAAATTCATCACAAATATTTTTGTTCTATGCTGTCACTCAAACATAAATTGACTGGACTGTAAAGACAAGGTGGTGATTTTTCTCACTCTCGGTAAACATTTACTGTGACAAACTATGAATAAACAATCAATGAATAACAGAATTGATGAGCACACTGGAAATAAACACACACTTGCGTGTTTTTGAAGGGTCTGAATTTTTTTAATAATGTAAATACATGAAAAAATGGTCTGTCTGTGCTGACTGAATTAAGACTGGTAACTCATCACAGTGCAATGATATATGAAACAAATGTACCAACAGATCAGATGATGCGTATGACAGTTATTTCAAGTCAACTTGACACAGTAAGACATAAAACGAATTCTGGAATGCTGATGTGGTTTTGACACCAAACTGGCACTAAGGTGTTTAATAATACTAGACGCTGATAAAGCATTTCTAAAATACTAGTGGAATATGCTACGTCTGCAAAGTAAGGTCTGGAACTTAGGGTTTGAAGCATATTTACTGCATTTTTCCTGAGGGTTTTTTCACATCACCAACTAATACTACTTTAGAGAACACAAAACTGCATTCCTGCATAATCTGGTAATGTTTGTGTGTTGTTTTTGTTGTTGTTGTTGTTATTTTGGCAATGAATACAATTATCTAGCTTTTCTCTTATTTTAGTATGTCACAAAACAGTTCAACCTTTTTTTTTAAACTCCATCCAAATGACACCCTTTCATTCAGTGAATCATGGCATTTATGTCGACTTTAAAAAAAGTTTAATGAAAACAGAATCAAAAGCTTTCAAACCTAGTACACAATCACACCAGATCAAACTTGTTAAATGTTAATGCAAACATAATGCAGTAATATATGGCAATAAATAAACTTTGCCTACACTGTTTACAAGTATGTACATAATAACTTACAAACCTCCATATGACGGCAAATGACTTAAGTTAGAATCTTTGTTCCAGTGACTTCTCTTCCAGAAAATGGCGCACTCTCCTCACTGCCTGCCTCTGCACCAGCATATAAGTACAATTTTCCTTTCTATCCTCTAAAACTTTGTCTAAAACAAAAATTGCACCATTCATCATCCTCTGTTATGTTATTTCAAAAGCAGGTGTGTGTTTTTCTTTAACATCCTCCTACAATTAAAAGCATGTATCTGTTAATTGCTTCACATTATTATTACTACTTTATTTTTATTGTTTCATTTTCACATCCATCAAAACAAAATGAAATGTTAAAAATAAAACTGGACGGAACTTAATATCCCTTTGCAATGAGTTTTGAAATAAATCATACAAACCATGCATTTTTTTTAATTTGATTACAAAGCACAAAATGTATTCTGAGGGTATCACTGCATACACAGCATGTGTTATGAAATGGAATGTATTGAGACATGACCAAATGAAATCACACAAAGACATTCGATCAACTACTACACAACCTTTGTGAACTACATATGAAATAGAAATTGATGCTTCAAAAAGCATATATATACAAATATACATGCACATATAAATGCACACATCTACACGCACCATATATTATTCACATACATTTTCTCAACCAATTTCAACCAGTCTCAAATGCTTTTCCTGACTATGCCCATTTATACTTGTATTGGAATGCATTTAGACAACAGCTTCATTATCTTCACACACACACACACACACACACACACACACACACAACACACACACACACACACACACACATATTTGAAATACAACCTCTCAAATGAACAGTTTGGAGACAACTATGATTACAGTTATGAAAGAGTATTTCTCTTTGTGACGTAATGATTTTCAAAACCATTTGGAAGCGTGAAATCTGAAAATACAATACTGACACACAATTCATAATAAACGTTGTGCTGAAAAGCTAATCAAACGAGCAATGCAAGTTGTCTTTGACCAGAACAGTTTGCTCTAATTTAAAACAGACCTATTACAATTGTATATCCAAGAATTTGTGTTCCACAACTTTCAGTCCTGATAATTGACAAAGCCCACAAATAGTTTTACTTGGATTAGTTGCTCAAGTATGTGTGCATAACTGGTGCTCCATTTCTTTTCTTAGTTTATTTTGGATTAGACAGATTGATCAAGATTGCCCCCAAAAGCAATCATTTTGGTTTTTTTTGGAAAAAGTACCGCCTCCCCTGCATGAACTTTGACCTAAAGCATCTATTATTAGTTCTTAAAACAACACAACTTACAAGCAATCACACGAAGCTGGCTTTGCTTGACAACTTATTACAGATACACTCAACACAAAACAACATCCATTTTAAGCTGTCCAGTCTTCTTCAGCCAACCTCTGGTTTAGCTTTCAACTCTGGTCAGAATAAACCAAACCCATCTCTGATAAAAAATATAATAATCAAATAAATAAAAAGGCACATTTCAACACGCTGATGTAATAAAAAAGGAAAAGTGTCAAGTATGCACAACACTAGTCAAAACAAAATGGTACGAATGAAAAATGTACATTTTCAATAATTGGTACTCATAATCTGATAACAAATGGCATGAAAATCAGGTTTCAAGAACAAAGGACAGCATTCACTGTATGGTTGAAGCACCACTTAAACCATCTATCAGCACAGATGTATTCAGTTCATGGAATGTATGTATGTACCATGCATACATGTCTACAGAGATACGTTACTCAACACTTCACTGACACTTTCTACTTGATACTGTAGTATCCTCCACATTCCACTCACAATGCGCAGAGTGGACGCAAACATCTCCATGGATTGATTATTTGTGGCGGCCATGTCCTCACATCCTACGCCAAGTCATGAAGTGGGATATGAGGCTATGCTCCTGAAGCATGACAATGACATTTTTAGTCAGCACATCAAAAAGCAAACAGATGTTTTCTGAATAACACTAACAAAGAAGGAAAAAGCCACAAAAACATTTTGATTTGTATTCCTTTTCAAGTAAATCAAACAAAATTGGAATTCCAAAAGCAAATCAACTGTAACAACACACACAAAAAGAAGTACCCATGATGTAACTAATAAGTGGACTCCAATATAACGTGCAATGAAACCAAATGCACAGATAACACTGTAAAGGGTTATTCCTACCACTATATAACCTCATTTACACAATATATGTTCAACCGAGGAGGTGTTGAACTCAGGTTCCTCTGTCAAGACAACAGGAATGCCATGCAAAAAAAAAAAATCAGATGTGTAATTTTCTAAGAGGGGTAAAATATACGCATATTGTGTTGCATTTGTTTCTCAAGCTACACGACTATAAAACACAAACCTACATGACTCACAGGGTGTTCAAAATGATTTACCTGCCAACAGTCTATGAGACAGAAAGTTCAACAATAATTTAAACCCCCAAACTGTACATATGGGTCATTAAGAACAGGATAGGATGTTTAAATTGACACTGAATTCATCCCTATTGACAGAAACAGCTAGAGTAGTACATGCATGCATACATAGAAACATTACCCAGCACTTCACTGGCGCTTTCTTCCTGATGCTGTAATACCCCCCGCATTCTACCGACATAGATGCATAGTGGACAAAAAAAACACCATAGATGGATTATTTGTGGTGGCTACATCCTCATAAGCCAAGTACAACAATGAAATATGGTCAGCACATCAAAAACCAAACAAATGTTTTCTGCATACACCCATGATTGGAATGACACGTACTGTATGGTATTCAGGCTCAGAACTGATCTTCTGAGGGCACAAACATACTTAACAAAATGGTGTTAAGAGAAACAGAATAAAACTTTCAGCAAAATGTTTTATCAAAGTTAATCAAAATGTATTGTCTCTTTTGAACAAAACCACATTCACACTATCTGGACTTCTCAAAGAACTTTCCAGAATACACTGTACTTTAAACAGCACTGTTGTGTAATCTGAGCTGTTATACAGGCAAGGCTATAAATAAGAAAACACTTGCAAGTTTTGTTGTTGGTTGTTTTCTTAAGTGTGGGACTTTTTCAACACAATAAAGCAGTGTTATAAACTCCAACCTATCACAACTAAACACTGGTGGAATGAATCTGTCGTAAACGTCACGAGGTCAGGAATTATTTCACAAGACATTAAATGCAGCATAACCCGAGTATTTTATTTACACAAGGTCCTTGCACAGGGGTTATGTCTGTTCAAACTGACCCAACAGTATGTGCAAAAAATGAACAAATCATCAACTTGCGCAAAACACTTCTACAAAAAGGAAAATATCTTCCATCATCATTTTCCCTTGTGATATGATCAACTCGTTCTTTTGCATATCAATACTTGAGAATAACTACAGTATCAGTTGCATGTGTAATGGCTTTAAAGAAAACAAGCACAATTTTGCAATTGATCACGGATGAAATTTGGTATTGCTCGTGGCTGGACCATTACAATGACAACTGCAACAAACAACATGTAATGACTACCCATAACACACAGAGACAGAGCAGACTGTGTGGGTAACTTTCATAATGCTACACACATACCTCCATTTGCTGTTGATTCTTTGCAACATTGTCCCTAAAATCGCATATGCAAAAGCACTGACCTATTTTCAGAAACAAATGTGGAAAAATACTGATGTCTCTAAGCCCACAAATTCTCAGCTTCAATGGGAAATGACAGAACTTGCATTTTGGAACTGACAGTGGCATGAAGATTGGTGACATTATATCGCAAATGTGACCCAAGACCATCAATGTTCATGCCATTTTCGGCTCCAAAATGTAAGCGCTGACATTTCATCTGAAGCTGAGAATTGATCAAAATCTTAAGTTCTGATATATAATAGAATAGAAACTTCAGATAAGTGTTCATATCAAATTTGTTGGTAAATTCTGAAATTGTTTCCACATAAAATCAAAAACTCTCAATACTGACTTAAATTAAAATCACATGGCTGCAGATAGGCAGTTATCTGAGATCGGTGAATAGTACAGTTCAATCCTAATTTGATCTGCTGTCTATATACATGTGACATAGTGCCAAGAAGAAAAACCCAGATCTGTCAAGGCAAAAATGTCTGAACCCACTGGCACCAGGTGATTTTGTATTCAAAGGTCTTTTTGTGAGCAAAGAATTTACATACTATGATTCAAACAGCAACAACTGTGTGCAAACACGCAGTAAAAAGGAAGGGATTGTCACTATGTGCAGGAATGGTATTTAATGTCATGCCTTCCATACGCTTTATGGGCTTGTATAAAATGAACACCCTCTCCCTTTACCATCAACTCCTTTTTGCCCTCTCTCTCTTACAAACACCCTCTCCTTTCTTACACCTATGTGTGTAAACATGTGTTGAATGATCAATCCATCAGTCCATCCATCAGCCACCTTTTCAGTCAGACCATCAATCAAACCAACATACCAACAACAAAAAATGCTTAACTGACTTACATTCAAATAAGATTTTGCATTAGCAGCATATTTTATTTAAACTCCTTTGAATGTTGTACCGTTATTCGATGTCACTCAAAACACACTACCTGTACAAACCTCAGAAAACACCATCTTGCTGAATTCCAAGATTCTGACAATAATTAATCTTGATTTCCACAGAGTACCACAGTGTTTCAGTTATTCATATTTTTGCAACAATAGTAAGCTGTCCATGCGTCTACAGCCATGCGTACAGCATGCATGTTCTGACCTGAAAGGTTGTTGCGAAAAGGCCGACACTGATGTTTTTGCCCAGACGACGGGTACATGCAGTATATGAAATAAGGGCACAGTTACACACTTCAGGATGTCCAGAACTCAACTGAATACACATGATATCATAACATCTAAGACAATTTTAATGGCACTCGGTCTGAGATTTGCTGATATGTTCATTGCATCGCTATGCAACGATAAAAGCTTTGTCAGACACCTTCAGTCTTACCTTTCAGGGGCCATCAAGGAAAGGGTTAATGAAACAGTACCAACAGTAACACACAACACTCTAAAACCAGTTGCCATCAACCCAAGCCTGAAAGTCCCTACATGTCCCTGAAAATGCCAGTGTTTATGTGCCAGTATTTGTCAAACTGGTAGGCAATACACTGACCATTACACAGACATGTTTTTATTTTTATTTTTACAAAAGGCAAAAACAGATGATAAACAGGTCAAGAGACAATGTTGGGAGTGAGCAAGAACAACAACAACAAAAGCAACAGCAGCAAGATCGATCCCAGCGTCCGTGATCAGAAGTGATGGCCCAGTTTATAATAGCCCACAGACTCGACATATGGTGAGACACCTGGATTTGGCGTTCCCCGTAATGGTCTTGACCCAACCTCCATATACTGTGGGCGTGCCCGGTCTAGTCAGGACTTGCGGCCTTGTATAGATGCTAGCTGGCTGGAGCTGATTGTTCCGTAGGCCTGAGCATAGCTGCCAAAGACAGCTTTGGGCGCTCCACTGGAAGGGTTGTTCATGGCGTTGTTGAACTGCTTACGGCCGTACACAGGTTTGGGTCGGGGGTTGCTGGCAGAAATAGGTCGCTGCCCAGGCACCTGCATGCAGACAAGACTTGTGTTAAGCTTGAAACAGTTTGCAGAACTACTCACATTATGCTGGATATTTTGTCTTTTTTAATTTTGACTTTGTGTTAAGCTTGAAACTGTTTACAGAATTACTCATATTATGTCGGCTGTTTTGTCTTTTTTAATACTACCAGTCTTGCTTTTTCTCTACGAATTAAGAATTTGTCCCTTGAGGAAGAGAGAGCTTATATAATCAGCATCATTATCATCCCTCACATTACTGTTGCCATCATTATCATGGTGAACATTATTCTACACAACTGCTGTTAGTCCAGTCTCAAGATAAGCCAGGGCACCATCTCCCCATGTCCAACACCTTCAGCATTTTCACATGCTGGTACAACTGTTACACTGCAAAGCAAAGCAGACCTGCTAGGAGTACTTTCTAAGACCTGTTAAGTTTCTTGTACTGATCTCCCCCTGGCACTATGTAAACAGGTGATTTTTCAGGACAGATGGTATTTTCCTGGACTTGTCACATACACGTGGTGAAGATAGTGGACAGACAAATGTGGATCAGGAATTTCACCAAAAAGGCTGAAAACTAGCAATACAGTGTATAAAACAATTTTAATCCTATAGTTTTAACTTGTTAATACTTAAATTTGATGCTTTCTTGTACAGAGAGAAGGGGAAGAATGTTACTGCCGGAGAGGAATGTTACTGCTGGAGAGGAATGTTACTGCTGGGCTTCTGTGCTTTGGAACTGTGTGTGTTCACATGATTTGTCTGCTTCCATTTCTTTATTCATCTGCTCATTGACTAATCTATTTATTTCCATTCTGTCTTTTTGGTGGGCATGTGTGTGTGTGTTTGTGGAATGGGAGAAGGGACTTATCTTGTACTTATCTCCCCCAAAATAGCAGATAATATAAACAAATACAAAATTATTCACATTTTATGGACAAAAACTGACAATGTGCATTGGCACACAGACACCGTTTGAACAGACTGCTAAAATATCTGCTGTAAAGCAAATGAGACGATCTAAATATTATTCTGGGCGATGGAGGAAAAATACGTTAATCATGATTGCTATTTTTTTTCCAAACCATTCTGTAAAAAGGTAAAAGGAAAAACAACAAACCCCTACAAAAACAGTAGCATCCAATTTTTCATTTTTACCTACAGTCAAAATACTGGTAAATATCATCTCTTATCTTCAACACTCTTTCATGGTTAATGAGTGTAAGCTTTAGCACATCCTGAGATTAGGATTGGTACACTGAAAACCACATTTACTGAGCAACATTTTGTCAGTGATTATTTGTTGACAAACACACAAATGCACATATATATGTATTTCAAACACTGTCAACATACAACAGAAGCATAATACAACTGTATCTCAGTGAAATGCACACAATCCAAAAGAATGAACAAACACAACAAATATTGTACAAAGTTACCAATACGATCAAACAATATTTTTAACAGTCATGCATGGATCGGGATTAATCTGATATAAATGAGGATTATTGAGAAGCAACCATTATTTTGCAAAGTCACAAATATTTCTTCAGTTCTGTTTTAGTTTAGTTTCTTTCATGTCTTCAGATGCTTGATTTGTTTTTAAATTAATCTGTATTATTTCCTGAAAAACAACACAAACCAGCCACAGTTAGTACCTTCTCTTATTGCAAACAGAAGTACAAAGAGCAAATGCTCAATTAACTCACCTTTCAAAACCCATTTAAACAGCATCTTTTTGCCACTTATATGTGAATCACCACTCATTAACTTGCAAGTGTTTTTGTATTTATTTTTTTACCATACATTTCTTTCTTTCACTTAAGGCACAGAATGATCAATTTCAGTCACTAAAAACTAAAAAAACTTAATGCACAAATCCAAACGATATAATAAGGAAACCAAATTAACAAGCAAAAAATGGTACCATCAATTAAAATCTCTCTCTCTCTCTCTCCTATGCCTACACATTTTCTTTTACCATTTTACCCATGACTTTTTTTCTGGGGGTGGGTGGGGGGTGGGAAGTAAGTTTTGAACCGTATCAGATGGGAACTTGCTAAGCAAAGTGCACCTTTCATTTTCACCTTCCTGACACTGCAGTCACCCCGAGGAAGAGTCAAAGAATTAAAAACTGATATAAGCAAGGAAAACTGAATAAATATCTTGAAATTTCTGAGGTGGGAACACAATACCTCCATTGAATGCACACTAAAACTAAACAGGATTACAATGCAAAGTCTACACAATATTGCATTTACAATGTAAGAGAAAATGCAGATGTGACGGTTTTGGGGTATGACTGGAGGGCCTAACACTGATCATTACATGGACTCACATTTGCTTCAAGTGAGTCAAACAAACCTGTTGAAAGCAGACACATACACAAGTAATAAAGTAAACAAACCCAGCCTGCAGGTAACATGGCATCCCTGTGATTCTGAAATACCAGTCGTCTAGAACTGAATCAGTCAAATCTCTATCTCTTTGCTTTCTTTCTCAGTCGTCTGTTGGTTCTTACAGGCATCATATTTTTTGTCAGTGTATTCTACTTTGTACACTCAGCTGTCCCTCTGTTGTACATTCAGCTGTTCCATGTATCTACTGACTGTTTGTGGAATTGAAGAACACCGTGTTTAAATAAATAAATAAAATCAGCAGTTAGACCTTACAGTGCTGAAGAGTTCTTGTTCGTTGACGAACTAATAGTGGAACTGGTAAGCATATGCTTCAACTGACAAAATACCTGCTAGGTTGTTCAGGTTGCTTTAACCCTTTTTCTGCCAGCAACTGTCAACATCCACAAAACTGATTACAAACTGTACACAGTCAACTAACCGATGAAGGTCAAATGCAGGTAATACTAAAAACCAAAACAAAAAACAAAAAACACTTGGAAAAAGATTTTGTTTTCAAGTATGAATGTGAATTAAGCAAAGAACAAGATTTTGAAAAAATGAAACCAGTCACTTATTTGTAACTGCTGTGGAAGGCAATGATTGTGCGTGCGTTCAAACTGAAAGCAGCTGGCAGTGTCAGGGTTAATTAAGCGTCCACAAACAACCTTTGCATGCAGACTACTTACTCTGATGTATTTCTTACAGAAGGCTGTTACAACAGGTCTGACTGTTGCTAATTCTTTCTTTTCTTCAACAAAACAGAGAACATAAAAACAATGCACTCAGCATGAAGCGGAATGCAGTCCTAATGTTAGTCTGCTTTTGTTCAATGGTGAGTTCTATGTCTGTGAAATCAATAGCCAGAATTATTCACATGTACATTTGCAAAACATTGAATTCTGACTGGACAAAGGTGTAACACATCGTGTACACACACAAACAAAACAAAAATTCTGTGAATGCATGGTTCATGATAAATCAACTTCATCTTAATCTGAGTGCTTGCCATGGTAAGTTGGACTATGCCTCTTTTGCGCAAATGCCTAGAAAAAGCCACAAAACTTGAAGAACTTGGAAGCCCACGAGCGCTGCAAACCTTGGCTCTGGATGCAATCACAATGGGTCCAATATAAAACCAAAGAGTCTAACTCTACCAAGCAGCTAACTAAGAAGCAAACAAGCACGCCCACACTTACCATTCTTGAACTGGACACCACCAGCCCACTCTTGTCATCTCTGGTGACTGTGGGATACTGAGCCCTCTGGATCCCAGATATTGGGCGACCTTGACCTCGCATAGCGGCTGGCGCTGATGTCTGACGATTCTTTGGAAAGATGGGTGGATAGGGTTCCGTTAGGTGGAGATAGTCACGAAACAGAGGGTGCAGACCACACCACAGTGCAGACAGCAAAACAAAAGACAGTGAATGACCGCTGATGACCGCTGACCGCTGATTACTGAGAGCACTATCAACAAGACCACCATTAGTAAGAATTACCACCAGGAGTACTATCAACAAGACCATCATTAGTAAGGAGTACCACTGGGAGCAGTCAACAAGACCATCATCAGTAAGGAGTACCACTGGGAGTGCAGTCAACAAAACCATCATTAGTAAGGAGTACCACTGGGAGTGCAGTCAACAAGACCATCATCAGTAAGAAGTACCACTGGGAGTGCCATCAACAAGACCATCATTAGTAAGGAGTACCATTGGGAGTGCAGTCAACAAAGCCATCATTAGTAAGGAGCACCATTGGAAGCACAGTCAACAAGACCATCATCAGTAAGTACCACTGGGAGTGCTATCAACAAGACCATCATTAGTAAGGAGTACCACTGGGAGCGCAGTCAACAAAACCATCATTAGTAAGGAGTACCACTGGAAGCACAGTCAACAAGATCATCATCAGTAAGGAGTACCACTGGGAGCACAGTCAATAAGACTATCATTAGTGAGTACCTCTGGGAGCATTATCAACAAGACCATCATTAGTAAGGAGTATCACTGGGAGCACAGTCAACAAGACCATCATTATTAAGGTGTACCACTGGGAACATAATCAACAAGACCATCATTAGTAGGGAGTACCACTGGGAGCATAATCAACAAGACCATCATTAGTAAGGAGTACCACTGGGAGCAGTCAACAAGACCATCATTATTAAAGGAAAAGTCTAAGGTTTTTAAGTATGCAAAATGACCATCGAAATGAGTCACTAGTTTGAATTTAATGGAGAGAAAAAAATTATGTTGGTTTTTAATCAATTTTATTTTCTGTAGGCTGGCTGAGACTGCTGTCTCAGGTTCTCCATCAGTCATGTGACTTTCTCGGAAGTGACGTCAGTCTGGGGAGTCAGTGTGATTGCCATCTTAGATTGTTCATTGAATGCGTGTGGTTGACAAAAAGCTCTAACCATGCAGGCCTACTGTGTTGCAGCAAACTTTAACAACTCACAAGCAACCCAAAGCATAACTGTGCACAAGTTCCCGCGGAATCGACCGCTGTGAGGCGAAAATGGGTCAAATTTCTACAATTTAAATGAGCTGACTTTGGTGCTGCGCCTCAGGCACACCCATTTGTGTAGCGAGCACTTCGCTGAGTGCGATTTCATAAACTTTATGGCGGAATACCAAATGGGGTTTGCTTCAAAGCGGAATTTGTAGGTCTGTCCACAGGGTAACTGACTTGGACAAAATTCCAGTTCGAATCTCCAAGGATGAAGCTGATGAGCAGCAAGTGCACAGCATGATACCAAAAACTGAGAGATACACTGATACCCTGAAACAAACGCTAACAAGGCAAAGACAAAAAATCTAACATGAATGCCTACGGCTGAAAAGGCAGTGAAAGAAACTGTACACAAATGCCTGTGGCAAAGAAAGAAAGAACAGACCACAAATGCCTGTGGCAAAGAAAGACACACCAAACCACAATTGCTGGTGGCAAATGAAAAATGGCTGCCCTAATCAGGCAAGCAAACAGCTGACAGCAAATGAAAGAAACAAAACAGCTGAAACCGCCTCAAAACCCCAAACGGTTGCCTACCTGCAAGCATAGGGTGGAAAAACACCCAAAAAAACACCACCAAATCACAACAGTCTAACAGTCTACTGTCTGCAACAAAGCAGTGGATGACTACAGTCATAAGAGCATAGAGCAAAAATAATTGTGCCAACGACAAACAGATGGAAAGCCAAACTAACCACAACTAACTCTAAACTAACACCTCACTAACCCAGCTTCCATCTTGAAAAACAAAAGCTGCAGACTGATAAAGCAAAACGCTAATCTGGACTACCAATGACAAAGCATCAGGATGTAAACAAATGCAGACGACAAGAGAAATGCAAAATGGCTGCCCTAATCAGGCAAGCTAACAACCGGGCAAAAAAACAAAGATAAAAAAGAAAGAACGCATTGTGAAAAAGAAGGGGAAAAGTGAGAGAAAACAACAACAACACTTTCTGAAAAGAAAGAGGAGGCAAGTAATGTCAGCGAGCAACGGGACAAAGGCTGGATACACATACTCCGTGTACACGATACAACCCACCTAGCAGTGACAACAACACGGCAGGGCAACAGATGCTCACGAACTACCCCACACAAAGAAAGAATGAGGTCTCATTAAACATCGAGACTACCTCCCTCACTCGTACATCGTAAATGAACAATATAACTCGAGAAACAAAAGGGCAAGCCAAGAGACAAAACAGTGAACGGCAAGAACTGGTGACTAGCCCAACCCCAAACCGAGGGATGCCACGAAATTGCTAGTCTATTGAAACAGAACGAAAAAAACTTTTTCATTTTTACATATGATGAAACAAACATGGATAAACTGGGAAAATAAAATAAAACATCCAATAAAAGGCAGGCTCCCTGATGAGGTCTAGCCTGCTGTGAAAGCTAGAGTAAACAGAACAAAAAAGACTGAAACGCCACGCACCTAACAAGGCTCAAGAAAGATGAAATAACAAGGAGGAAATAAACAAAGGCCCAACTACTGACAATGGCATTGGAGCTTCATCCTTGGAGATTCGAGACTGGAATATTTTCCAAGTTGGTTACCCTGTGGCTACTAGCCATTTTGCAGTGACTCCCCAGAGTGACGTAGTGCGCATATGTGCACATGATTTTCAGCGTCATGGTGATGCTTTCGGTACAACAGAAAATGCCTGTTTGCATGCATTTATAACCCTCAGATCACAATTTCACCAACATCATTGTTCTCAGCAAACTTTAATGGAAATCGTGTCAAAAATCACCCCAAACCTTGGACTTGTCCTTTAAGGAGTCCCACTGGGAGCATAATCAACAAGACCATCATTATTAAGGAGTCCCACTGGGAGCATAATCAACAAGACCATCATTAGTAGGGAGTACCACTGGGAGCACTACCAACAAGACCATCATTATTAAGGAGTCCCACTGGGAGCATAATCAACAAGACCATCATTAGTAGGGCGTACCACTGGGAGCACTACCAACAAGACCATCATTATTAAGGAGTCCCACTGGGAACATAATCAACAAGACCATCATTAGTAGGGAGTACCACTGGGAGCACTATCAACAAGACCATCATTAGTAAGGAGTACCACTGGGAGTGCTATCAACAAGACCATCATTAGTAAGGAGTACCACTGGGAACATAATCAACAAGACCATCATCAGTAAGAAGTACCACTGGGAGCATAATCAACAAGACCATCATTAGTAAGGAGTACCACTGGGAGTTCTATCAACAAGACCATCATTAGTAAGGAGTACCACTGGGAACATAATCAACAAGACCATCATCAGTAAGAAGTACCACTGGGAGCATAATCAACAAGACCATCATTAGTAAGGAGTACCACTGGAAGTGCTATCAACAAGACCATCATTAGTAAGGAGTACCACTAACATCACAAAGAAAATACTAATTTTTGATCAGGAATAAACACAAAACTTCAATGTCATACAGGAGACTGAGAAACAAATACAAATCATATGATATTCACATGCACATAGTAAAACTCTAAACTTGAGAGCTGTTGTTTAGTTATGAAAGCTGTTTTAAAAGCAGCGAGGTCATAGTTAACTTTTAACACTGTCTAACAGACAGAATCAGTGCTTACTGTGCCATTAGCTTGTGATGAGGCCTGGATGTTTTCGTAACTTCTCTGTCGCACCAAAGGCTTCTGGGATCTGGGCTGATGGTGACCATAAGCAGGAGGTGCCTCATGAACTGTCCGTCCATACCCTAGTCACAATACCACAATATTAAGGCTAAAAAGACAGTCACATGGGAACACAGCCTAGATATGATATGTATAAAATATATCAATTTCCAAACTGTAAAGATTTTTTGATTTTTTACAGCAGAATCCCAACATCTTTATTTCCACACATGCTGATGGTCAGGATGGAATCACTGCTGCACCACAGAAACTCAAAGCTGAGAGAAATTCATATAACAACTGATGGATAAATGTGGTTACAGCAAAACCTTGCAAAGTTTGTACACTCTCTTTATGGCAAATTTCAATTGCTTGTGTTAAACTGAAAGCAAAGACAACATTCCAGACCACAGTAATATGTACCTGAGGAAAAGGATGACTGATGCTGTTGTTGCTGTTGCTGCTGCACCTGCTGTTGTTGTTGGTAGTGTGGGTCAGGAGCATACCGGGCAGCAGCCATTTTGGGAGAGGGTCTGTTTGGGGGCAAAGCAGCATTTTCCTTGGGTCCTTGCTCCATGGATTGTTCTTCAGGGTCAGGCTCGGCGGGTAGGTGACTAGCGGCACTGCGAGCTTCCTCTCGCCTTCTCCGTCTCCGCTCTGCCTTCTTCTGCATGATCATCTGGTCATATAGAAGAAGAGAAGTGAACATCATCCGCATTCTTTTCAAGCTAACACTGTACAAGCACACACAGACGCACAGACACACACAAGAATACAGAAGACTCTGGGAACATGTGAAATTATTTATGAAGAGTAGCTCTACATATATGACACATATTTTAAACAGTCCATTACGAATATTAATTGTGATCCAAAGTCTGCTTTGGGCAAACACATACAACATGTATGGTATACAGGTTTCAGTGAGTTTGGTTAGCATACCTCAGTTTCTTATGAACTGTCGCCGAACAGACTGCCTTTCACAGGAATAGAAAGAACTATTAACCCCCACCCCCACCTTCATCCTCCCAGGCCAACACCCTGATTATATTTTTGGCATCATGTAAATGGCAGTGTTAACATCTACTGTTATACAGGTATGTATACTTTTACAGCATGGCCACATCACGTACCCTGTCCATAGCAGGATACTAAGGATGACTTGCAGGTGAACCATACTCCAGACACCCAACAGGGTTAAGAACAAGATGTGTATCCAGAGCCACTGAAAACCAGTATGAGACGTATGCAGCTTACCTCATACAGTTTACTTCTGTACTGGTCAACTGTGAGTTGCACATCATCGCTTAGTGGTGGAACGACATCAAAGTTTAACGACACTTCCTCTGCTGGGTTGTGAAACCTATAGAAGAAAGAAAAAAATGGTGACACCTTTTATGCAGATAATGCCTTATACAGGTGCAACCAAGAAGACATCAACAGAAGAGAATAACACATGAAGCCCACAAATGACCCATCTTCTACTTACTTTCAATAATCAAGGTACAGGTTTGGGACATTAGCAAGTACCTTTTAAAATCAAATAAAAAAACAAGTCCCATGTACTGCTGGCTAGCAAAGAGGCAAGATCTGGGAAGTGACTGATAAAAGCTTTCATAAACAGTATGTCAAGAGCTTGGCTCTGGTGACATTCCCCCTGACACAGTATCACAACCATTAGCATTACAAGGGACAACCAGTTGGTGGCATTAGGGTCTAAAACCTGCACACAACAGAAACAGTCAGACCCCTCCCTCCACCCAGCAGAAATTTGTCTTTAATGAGCAAAACTGCAAGGAAAGGATGCAGCCAGGACAGTCTGAACACTTCGCTTCAAGCAGAGTTGCCATCACTTCTGTAAAAAGTATGCATTTGCCCCTTGCCCCTCTGAAAACCCACAGTGACCTGTCCATGTATGCTAACTGAGAGGCAACCTCAGAAGTTGACTCATTTAGAGTGTCCCACTGTACTGACATTCCTTCATCCCCAGATGACCCTCTGTGGCTGTGGGGACATTAAAATCCAAGAACTAACTACCTACATTACATTCCTTCAACAGAAAAAAAGAAAAAAGAACAACTACGGCATGCATATAAAATAAAAAGCAAAAACAGAAGAAGAAGAAAAGCGCTGACCCAAATGGCTGACCCAAACTGACCTGCTGACATAGGGATGTCTGAGTGCCTCATCAGCTGTGATACGCTTGTCGGGGTTAAACTGCATCAGTCGTCGTAACAAGTCCACACCTTCCACTGGTGCCTCACTCAACATGTCTTCCAGTGGCTTCTTTGGCCTGTGAACGCACAACACAACGAAAAACATCTCAAGATTTGCAAGGAGCAGGAAAACTCTGCATGACAGGAGAGCGGTCAGTTTATTGACGAGTCTACCAACACTGTCAGCAACTTTGCACAAGCACAGTGTGTGTGTGTGTGCGTGTGCGTGTGTGTGTGTGCGTGTGAGTCATGGCACTGATACAGACAGGAAGACAAAGACTCCTCTTTATTTATAGTAAGATAAAGAAAGACTGTGGCACGTTTTGTGATACAACGCCATGTTGCTGGACTTTCTTTTTAAAGAACCTTTACATGAACTATAACAGGTACTCTTGTTATTTGTTGTAAACAATGTTTATTCTTCTTCTTTTTTTAATTCTGTTTTTCCTCCTCCTTGTTTGCTTGTTGTTTGCTAAAACCTCCAACAGCTTAATGCATGACTTTTAAGAAAACCAATCTCTTCACTTTCAACAATACCAAATGCTTTTAGTGCACACATTTTGGTACTTCATCATATCTCGCAGCTGCAAAGGAACAAAGGACATAATTATTTCTTTGCACATCTAGTGAGAATCTGACAAAACCAGTGGATAATTTTCATCTGAACAGAGCAACAAACTTACTTTGCTGCAGCCTTGTCCAACACTGAAGCACCATACTGAGAGCGCAAGCTGTCGATGTCTGGCAATCAAAACAAAATTGTTTGCATTATTCAAACACTGTCCGGGGATGAAAACAAACATTCTGAATCATTCAAACGCATTTTCTTAGCAACAAAACTTGACAGCATCTAAGGACGGAGTGGGCAGCAAAAGAAACACAAACGACCATAATACATCCCTGTAGCATTCTAAGTCTAACAAAGATACATGTACATACATGCAAACACACATGACCATAATACAACCTTGTAGCATTCTCTCTAACAAATATACATGTACATACATGCAAACACACATGACCATAATACAACCTTGTAGCATTCTCTCTAACAAAGATACATGTACATACATGCAAACACACATGGCCATAATACTCCCCCATCCACACACACACATGACCATAATACCTCCCCCCCAACACACACAAACATAATATATCCCTGTAACATTCTCTGTAACAAAGACACATGTATACAGACTATGTACATGCAAACACTCATGTCCATAATACTCCACACACACAAACACATGCCCATAATACACCCCCTCCCACCCCCACAGCCATACTACATTTCTGCAAAAAAAAAACATATACCTACATGCAAACACACATGACCATTATACTCCCCACCCCCATTACACCACACACAAACACACATGGTCATAATACATCCCTGTAACAGTCTCTGTAACAAAGACACATATACACAGACATGCACACACAAACACACATGACCACAATACCTTCCTCCATAAACACACACACACTATACCTACACACACACACACTATACCTACACACACACACATGATCATAATACATCCCTGTAACAGTCTCTGTAAGAAAGACACATATATACATAGACATGCACACACAAACACACATGCCCATACTACCCCCCCCCCCACACACCACACACACACACGTACACATACACACATGCGAGCACATGTACACACACGCATACGCACTGCAGCCATACACAATAAGAGCACATGTCAATCCTCACCGCCTCTGCTTGGGGACGGAATGCTGGACATGATGCGTTCAATCTGGTTGAGCGTGGATGAGCCCGGGAACAAAGGCTTCCCCAGCAACATTTCTCCCAGGATACATCCCAAACTCCACATATCCACCCCCTTTGTGTATCTGTCATCAACACAGCCACGTTCAGCAAATATCAAGCTACCTGAGCACGCACACACACACACACACACACACACACACACACACACACACACACACACACGTCAAAACAGAAAGGATCACAACCTCTTTTTTTTATCACCAATTAATTAAACTTACACACAAGTAAAGCTATTTTTAATGCTTGTGCACAGTATCATTTTATCCACAAAAAGTTTAATCTTCCATAAATTTTCATGTGAGAAATTTAAAAAAAGAAGAAGCCAGGAATGTTCAAAAGAAAAAACACTGAAAGAAAAACATTTGTTCAAACCACAATAGTAAAGAACACCATTGGGTCAAATCATTTTCGTTTTTCTTAAACCATTCCCAAAATAATTATAAGCCCAGAAATAAGACAGAATTTAAACAAATTAAAAATGGGAACTGAAGCTGACCTGTGGGAAGCCAGGAGAATTTCCGGTGCCCTGTACCAGCGAGTGGCCACATATTCTGTCAAATTAGGGTCCCCTGCTTCGTCAATTCCAATCTGCGTCAAGGAGCGTGCCAAACCAAAGTCGCACAGTTTGACTATGCACTCACTGTCCAGTAAAATGTTGGAGGGCTGCAATGTAAAGATGACATCTCAACACAAATGTAAAGATGACATCTCAACACAAATGTAAAGATGACATCTCAACACAAAGGATGACACACAAAAAGACAAAACAAAAAAAAGAAACATGCACAAAACACAAACCATAGCCCTCTCAGCTGGAGTTTGTCTACAGCAACAAATGTATTTCTCCAGGAACTATTAACCACCTCCTCTGCTCAGTTGTGTTCTCGGTTGCACAGTGTACAAAATCAAAATTGTACAAAGCAGCTAAAGGCCAAGTATTAGACATTTTCATCTGTAATTGTAGATTAACGTTTGCTTTCAACAACAACAAAATCACAAAAGAATAAGAACAAAGAGCACACACACACACCAATGCACTAAAACCTCAAATAAAACTCACAACCGCATGGTTACTTAAACCTCCAAATTAAAGGTCATGGACTGGGCATAATTCCTACCTTCAGATCTCTGTGGATGACATTGCCAGAGTGGAGGTACTTTGTGGCCTTGAAGAGCTGGTACATGACATAGCGTTTGTGCACATCCTTCAGAATGTTACCACGTTTGATCACATTGTGCAGGTCTGTCTCTGAAAGGGATAAACAAACTTCAAATTAAAGTCATTCTACTGGTAAAGCCATGGAAAATCAGTCAAAGCAAGTCCACCAAACTATTCAGTTGACAGTGAGTCAGAGTGTGTGTGATATGTGTGTGTGTGTGTGTGTGAGAGAGAGAGAGAGAGAGTGTGTGTGTGTGTGTGTGTGTGTGTGTGTGTGTGTGTGTGTGTGTGTGTGTGTGTGTGTGTGTGTGTGTGTGTGTGTGTGTGTGTGTGTGTGTGTGTGTTTGTGCATGGATGCATGTACACACACTTACATCCAAGATCTTTACCACTCATTTTAAAATGTTATTATAACATGCATGCATGTGTGCATGTGTGTGTGTGTATACATGTGTGTGTGTGTGTGTGTGTGTGTGTATGTATGCATGAACACACACATTTATGTCCAAGATGTTTATCACTCATTTAAAAATATTACAACATGCATGTGTGTGTGTGTGCATGTGTGTGTGTGTGTGCATGCGTGCATGCGCGCGGGCGCGTGCATGCGTGTGTCTGTCTGTCTGTCTTTTTGCTAACAGTATTAATGTTTAAAGAGTAAACCAAGTTCCACATTGATTTAGTACAGAATTAATGTTAAAATAGTGATGCATGTTCCACACTGATTTAGTACAGATCCAAAGGAAACATAAGAAGCTTTACCCATACCCATGAATTCAAAGACCAGGTAGATGTCTTTGTCATTTTCTGCTTTGATAACATTGTGGAGTTTAATCACATTTGGGTGATCGCCAAACTCCTGGAGAAACATGATTTCTCGAAATGTCCTCTGAAACAGTAAAACAAAAATGATCTGACACTCAGGAGGACATGAAGAATGCTTATACAATTTTCAAAGCAATAACATTTTGGAAATACCCTGCACACACACACACACACACACACGCACACACACACACACATGTGCATACAGAGACACAAACATGTGCATACAGACAGACACAGACATGTGCAGACAGACAGACAGACAGACAGAGACAGAAGCACACATATGTGCACACACACACACACACACTGAAGAATGAAGAAAGACCTCGAAGAAAGAGAAAAAAGGTTCAGGATTGATTTTCATGAGTTAAAGAAATAAAGAAAGACATCCAAGAAAAAGCATTTCAGTTTTCACATTTGCTAAAGTTCTGTTTATTATCAGTCACCATGAACCCAGCCCAAGCAAAAATTGTCAATAACAAGAAACTACGTAACATCCTATACTAGATCTCATAGCATAATCTTTTCACAGCTACATAATAAAACACAGCTTATGATTTTGTGCACAACAAATTTATCAGTGAGGAGTAAAATCTGTCAGTGAAGTGTAAAATTAATCAGAAAATAAATCCTGGCTAAAAGTAAAACTGTTATGCATGATAATTTTCAAGAATTCCCAGTATGCATGTTAAGTAACATAATCATGAGTTTCTTCCCACTGCAATGAATTATACATTATGCATATTTTGCTTTCAAATTTGACAGCCCCAATAGCTCTTGAACAAAAGTTTGTCCTGGGATAGTTCTGTTGCAGTTACTATAATACAGGTCATTCCTTACAAATTCCAAACCCATCTCTAAGAAAAGACCACATCAAATTCAAGCACTGGTACCTGTGCATCTGTCTGGTTCCTGAAAGCATCAAAAATCTTCTTGACAGCCACCACTTCTCCAGTGCGTCGGTCGATAGCTTTCCAAACGATGCCATAGGCCTGAAAATAAATCAGTGAATGTAAGACCATAAGACAAATAATACAAAATACTACCACCAGCATAACTTTAGCAGCAAACTGCAAACCATCAGTCATACAGTTTCCTATAGACCATAACTTGTTTTCACACTTTCAAACTAATGAGAGTCTGCAATGAATGATGACAGCTTTCTACTAAGAGTTCAAATTCTGTAGATGCACAGATCTTCTTGTTCAAATCATTACTTATTTAGCATTCAGTTTTTATTGTTTATTTTTACTGTTTTGCTTTTGTAAGTTCTAGGTGATGTTGCATGTCAACGTGAGGTTGCCTGTGTCTCAATTTACATGCTGCTTTGGTCCGATGTGTTTTTTGTCAAATTGCTTGGATAGTGCACTGAGTTTAACTCCTGTTCGAGAACTGCACTTTATAAGAATTATTTATTACTATCATTAGTATTTGCTGGTGGTCTTCAATAACTTTTTTTTTCTCTGAGTTAATGATAGTCCGTATTTGCATGTACACATACTGCTTTTATTGTTCAGCACACTGAGCCATGGGAGAGATGCTTTACATATTTCTGTAGTATTACTGTTATTACCTAACTTACACAGAGCACAACTTACACAGAATAACACCAACTATCATAGTGTCTGTGTGAAAAGTCTTCTTGATGATGAATTTTTGCATTGCTGCAAAGCAAAGGCATCAACAGCTGGGGGTCATTAAGACTTGGTAGTGCAACTCTGTCATAGATATTAGATGGCTTTCTTCAGGGGAAATGATCCAAAAGGGGGAGAAAGAAAAGAAAAAAGGAAAGAAACATACAGACACAAAAACCAGAAGCACACAAAGGATGAAAAGTAAGAACACCTTCTGGGCAGAAGCCACTACATGCTGAATATTTAACTTTAAGCTTCCATGGCAATCCTCATGCAAATGTATGCAATGCCTAAGCTTCTTACCCATTAAAGGAAAGTATAGCTATAAGCACTGTGCAATTTTAAGACCTTGCTTAGAAATCGTATACATGGATGTAGACTGTTCTTCAGGTTAAGTGTAACAGTAATTGGATTTTGAGAAGCCCATCCCTAAAAAGGCTTATGTATGTGGCTTCTGTGGATGTAAAGCAACATACAAGAAGGTTAAGGTATGTGTGTGCATGTGTATGCACTTAGAATAGTCTCTAGGGACAAGATTTTGCACTTTAAAAATACTTTAATTATTTGTAATTATTATTATTAAGAAGTAAGAAGACTTGGCATTGCATACATTTGCATGAGGATTGGCAGGGAAGACACACAGCAGCTGCTGTTCAGGTGTTCTTATTTTTCTTCCTTTGTATGCTTCTGGTTTTCTGTCTGTTTTGTTTTTTCCCCTTGGGGAATCTTGGGTCACATTTTCTTTTTGGACCGGATTTCCCTCATTTTGTCAGCAGCACTGAAGTACAATCCATCTTTAACTTCATAAGGAGTGTATAGCTTTGGAAAAAGAGTTGATTGGAAGTGCATGCACTAAACTACTATTTGTCTTTTTCTTTGGAACTGGAGCTACAAATGTGAAGATTCTGCTGCTCTTTTGCTCGGTCTGAACTGCCTCTCTGCA
>JABMCL010002017.1:362500-365000 GCA_018857735.1 Alviniconcha marisindica
CACAAGGACTAATTGGGGCGGGACGGGGAGCCCAGGACGGCCACCTCGACTTTCACGCAGCTCCTGAGCTCTGCCATGAGTGTGTGAGTGAGTTTTTGCTGCTTAACGTCCACGGAGTCGAGAAGGCCCATTAGGGACCGGGACGAGTGGGAAACCTTGAAACAGGCGCCAACCCGGAAGACCAAAACTGCCGTGGACCGCCGCCAGAACAACAGGATGATACGGCAGTGTTCGTCCGGCATTGCGCAGCGACTACCGCACCACGCAATTGCTGTCCCAACTGCTACGCAGAACAGAGTCACAAAGACAATGTCCGTAGCTCCGCCGTTGGGAAACAACTGAAGCAAAAGAAGTGCAACTCTCTCTCTCTAGCCCAGCACCACCTCCCTGCTCTTGATCTCTTCAGGGCTAACTTCTTCGTGAGAGTCCTGTTCACCTTCCTCCTCTTGATCTCGCCTGGACTCTTGTGTCCATGAGTGTGTCGTTGTGCCACCTGTTGTACGTGTCTGTGACGTCACTCAAACATGTGCCACCTGTTGTACGTGTCTGTGACGTCACTCAAACATGTGCCACCTGTTGTACGTGTCTGTGACGTCACTCAGGCATTTTAAGCGACCACTTTCCTTTGTCACGGTGGTGCTGTCGGGGTTTCTCACGAGAGACCTGATCGAGTGAGCACCACTGATGCACATGACTCCAGCACGCGACACGCTTGCTGATCGTCTAACCCGGATGACCAGAGTCCTATGCCTTTCTCAACAGCTGGTTTTCTGGACACTGTCCTTTTGACTTTAATCGTTCCCCTCAACCGTTGAAAGAGCAAGGTGTGGAGTACATAAGTTTGCTCTGCACTAGCTAGCTCCCCCCTGGACCCCCCGGTCCCTAATAAGCCTTATGCTTTCTGTGGACGTTAAAGAGAAAGGAGGGCCGAAGCGGATTCGAACCGAGGTCCCTCTGCTTACCAGCCTAACGCCTTACCGCTAGGCCAAACCGGCTCACGACCGCGCCCCGTCCCCAATAGACCGTATATCTATCTATCTATATATCTCTCTGTCTCTCTCTATATATCTATATCTATATATATGTGGTCTCTGTGGACGTAACGCCCAACAAAGTTCCGTACCGTTCCGATGCTTTGTGTCAACAGCCCGTGTCCTACATGTGCGACGTCGCTCAAGTGCTGTTCAGTGAAGGGACTGAAGGAGGAACTATACCTAACGCTACACTGTTTCCCCAAGCAGCGATTTTGCGTTAAGATGGGCAGCGATGAGAGCTGTTTTAATGCTTCTTTCTCGTTGTGAGGGACAAAGTCCCATAATAATTTATGCAGTGCAAACTCCAAGTATTGGTTTACGACATCCTTCCTCCTTGGCGGAGGAAGGGTGCCGGAAAGCGAGGCTTGGAGTGTGACACCGTGTTCACGAACCACAATTTTTAGAAGACAAAAGAGAGACGAAGCGTGAAACTGAAGCAAAGTCGTCCGCTTACCAGCCTAAGGCTTTACCACTAGTCCAGTCCGGCTTATATTCAGTAACCCCCACTTCTTGTCGGCGTGAGCCGGTTTGGCCTAGCGGTAAGGCGTTAGGCTGGTAAGCGGAAGGACCTCGGTTCGATACCGCTTCGGCTCTCCTTTCTCTTCAAAAAAGGTTGTGGTTTGTGGACACTGTCTTGTGACTTTGTCCGTCACTTCCTACTGAAACATTAAAATGGCTCTCATCGCTGCCCATCTTAATGCAGAAGTCATTCTGGTGGTGACAGTGTAGCGATAGGTATATAATCTCCCCCCCCCCCCCCCCTCCATACCCCCTTCCTCCCTTCCACCCGTCCCTAATAAGCCTTGTGGTTTCTGTGGACGTTAAGCACCATGTTTACTTACTCTTGTCGGTCGTGAGCCGCTGTGGCCTAGCGGTAAGGCGGTAGGCTGGTAAGCAGAGGGACCTCGGTTCGAATCTGCTTCGGCTCTCTTTTCACTTCAAAAATTGTGGTCTGTGGATACTGTCGTGTGACTTTGTCCCTCACAATTATGAAACATTAAAAGGGCTCTCATCGCTGCCCACCTTCATAATTCAGGAGCTGTGTGAGAGTTGAGGTGGCAGTCCTGGGCTGTCCGTCCTAACGAGCCTTCTGGTTTCCGTGGACGTAAAGCTATATTGAACCATGCTTCAGCATTGGTCTCAGCTTGTCCCTAATATGTCAACCGACATCCGAGGACATTAAGCAACATTACCTGCCTGATAACCTTAATGCAGAAGTCAGTCTGGTGGTGACAGTGAAGCGATAGGTATATAGTCTCCCTCTCCCCCCACCTCCATACCCCCTTCCCCCCTTCTCCCCGTCCCTAATAAGCCTTGTGGTTTCATGATAATCTCCCTCTCCCCCCATCGCCATACCCCCTTCCCCACTTCCCTAATAAGCCTTGTGGTTTCTGTGGACGTTAAGCACCATGTTTGCTTACTTACTTACTTGTCGGTTGTTTCGCAAGCAATTCTGATGTTGTCGG
>JABMCL010002017.1:370000-407500 GCA_018857735.1 Alviniconcha marisindica
GATAATAGATGATATTGTAATGGTTGTTCCGTAAGGTTAATGTGTCAACAGTGTTGATTTGCAGTTACTGCAGCAGAATAATGGATATTGTAACAGTTGCTCCGTTAGGTGGATGTGTACTGGTCAACAGTGTTGGTTTACAGTTGCTGCAGCAGGATAAGGGATATTGTAATGGTTGTTCCGTGGGTGATGTTTCCTGTTGCACAGTGTTGCTTCACTGTTGCTGTAGCATCATAATGGATTATATTGTAATGGTTGTTTCCTGTCCTCGAAGGTATCTAAAGTAGATGTGTATTGGTCAACAGTGTTGCTTCACTGTTGCTGTAGCATCACAAGGATTATATTGTAATGGTTGTTTCATGTCCTCGAAGGTATCTAAAGTAGATGTGTATTAGTCAACAGTGTAGCTTCACTGTTGCTGTAGCATCATAATGGATTATATTGTAATGGTTGTTTCATGTTCTTGAAGGTATCTAAGGTAGATGTTTATTGGTCAACAGTGTTGCTTCACTGTTGCTGTAGCATCATAATGGATTATATTGTAATGGTTGTTTCCTGTTCTTGAAGGTATCTAAGGTAGATGTGTATTGGTCAACAGTGTAGCTTCACTGTTGCTGTAGCATCATAATGGATTATATTGTAATGGTTGATCCCTGTTCTTGAAGGTATCTAAGGTAGATGTGTATTGGTCAACAGTGTTGCTTCACTGTTGCTGTAGCCTCATAATGGATTATATTGTAATGGTAGTTCCCTGTTCTTGAAGGTATCTAAGGTAGATGTGTATTGGTCAACAGTGTTGCTTCACTGTTGCTGTAGCATCATAGTGGATTATATTGTAATGGTTGTTCCCTGTTCTTGAAGGTATCTAAGGTAGATGTGTATTGGTCAACAGTGTTGCTTCACTGTTGCTGGAGCATCATAATGGATTATATTGTAATGGTTGTTTCCTGTCCTTGAAGGTATCTAAGGTAGATGTGTATTGGTCAACATCATTGCTACTGTTGCTGCAGTACCATAAAGGATTACATTGTAATGGTTGTTTTGTGGGTTGATATACACAGGTCAACAGTGTTGCTTTATAATTGCTGAAGCTTCATAATGGATTACAGCTTAAAGGTTGTTCCGTGCGCTCGTGAGCTGCGTCTGAGGTTGCTGTGTGTTGGTCAACAGAGTTGCTTTAGTTACTGCAGCAGGATAATGGAGTATCTTGTAACGGTTATTCCTCGCATGCCCTTGAGGTCATCTGAGGTTGATGTGTACTAGTCAGCAGCGTTGCTTTACAGTTACTGCAGCAGGATAATCAAGCATCTTGTAACGGTTGTTCCTTGCATGCCCTTGAGGTTGACTGAGGTTGATGTGTGTAAAGTCACTGTTGGTCAACAGTGTTGCTTTATGGTTGTTATAGCATCAAAATGGATTATATTGTAGTGGTTGTGTATATGCTGTTGTTGATCGCTTTTATATAGCACTATTCTCCGCTCTCAAGCAGACTCGCTGTACTTGCACGTGATTCTACATGATTCGCTTGTTACAGCGTGTTTTGAATATCCATTGAAGCGGCGTACTTACAGCACTGGCATGGCGGTAATTTATGTACATCCAAATAGCCAGCAGTATTGATAATAATGATTAGTGAATACTGTAGTGGCCAACATGAATAAATTACTGAGCAACATAACTGTTCTTCTGTTCTCTCTTTTTGTCTGTCTCCCTCACACACAGACAGACACGGACGCACACACACACACACACTGTTCTACTGTGGACCAAATTTTAAGGCCCCGAGTGATTACCCCAAAATGTTTTCAAAGTTTAAAAAAGAAAGAAAAAAAAGTGCTCTATGAGAAAACTTGTGCCAGTCTTAATCTAATTCCATACTCTGAGCAATTACCAAAACTGTTTTCAAGGTTTAAAAAGAAAAGAAAAAGAAGCTCTATGAGGAAACTTGTGCCAATCTCTCATCCTTTTAAATCTAATTCCAGTATGATTCCACGGACACTAAAAACAACAGAAAAATGATCACAAATGGTCAGGGTCAGAATGGCACCCGTAAAATGGTAGATAAAATTAACAAAAGCTCAAGTATGAGCCCAAAATACTAAGTTCTTACAATAACATGGACGCCATGGATCTTCATTTGTAAACTCGTAAAAAGATGATATACTTAATACTGAACAACAGATCCTTAATGAACTAGGTCACGGCGGGTCACAAAATTGAAAGGCTATTGACTATTGACCTTGGGGTTATTCTTGCTAAGCTAGGTCACTGTGGATAGCTAATGAGATCGAAAGTGAGGCTGGCCTGTTGGACTGTGCGTGTGTGTGTGTGTGTGCAGATGACAACATGGCTGAGCAATTGGGTCTATCGAGAACGCAGGGGGGAGTGGGGAGGGGGAAAAGAGAGAAAAATAAAATACGGCAACCATATTTTGGATTAGGACCGTTGTTTTGCATTGCATCTGTACCGCCAAATATTCAGACGAAAACAATCTCGTTCCTGATTTTAATACAAGTCAGCTAGTCTCATTTCTGAATCGGAGAGCTACACACAACCCGCCCCCGCTGACAGCTGTTCTGCGGTGTGATTGGCTGCTGTAGCTCTTCATTAATTTTAGAACAGGTCTTATTGGCTTTGTGTTTTCATCCCCAGACACTTGTCCTGAAGTGACCCTGTGCTGTTACTGATGGGATGTCGAACACCCCGGATGATAGCAACAGTAAGAAACGCTTGATGGTAGTAACAGCAGCCTGATAAATGCTTGACTGCTTGCTGAGTTAGACTGATATGGGTTGAAGAGATGTGTTTTGAGAGCGGACTTGGAAGTATGCTTGTTGCAGCATTTCTAAGGTATGGTGGCAGTGAGTTCCAGACAGAAGGGCCAAAATGTGAGAGGGCAATGTCACCTTTCTCTTCTATTTATAGAGCGGAAGTTTTAGGAGACGGGTGTCAGCACTGGTATGAAGAGACTGAATAGGAGAATAGAGATGATGGATATGAGATATAAGCTGGAGTAGCGGAGTTAATGGATCTGAAACAGAGGCAGGCAATCTTGTACAAGATATGAGCTGGGACAGGTAGCCAGTAGAACCAAGTGAGTATTAGCTGGTATGTACATTCAGGGGTACACAAACAACAAGATGGGCTGCACAGTTTTGTACCCTCCAAAGTTTAGAGATCAATCACAGCGGAAGGCGGCTAAGTGAGAATTTATGACCAAAATATTAAACTTTAATCATTTCTGACTACTGCTTCATCCCATCTCTCTCTCAACACACACATGCACACATACAGAGACAGACAGACACACACACTACACAGAAACTGAAAAGGTAGATTTCTTTTCATCTTTTTATTCGAGCCCTCTGAAGATCTACATGTATTGATCGCATGACATGACAAACGACTGGTGAAAATGTGATGGCATGGCATGACAAACCATTGGTGAAATTCTGATGACATGACAACCGATTGGTGAGTGACATGATACGATCAGTGATACTCTTAATAACTTGGAGAAAAGACTGCTGGTTAACAGAAATGGCCGGTGAATTATAAATGAACAGACCAAACAATGAAGACGAAGTGAATGGGGACTGGAAGTACAGCAAAACAATAAAGAAACACTAAAACTGTGTCAGGAAAACAAACAATAAACTAAACTAGTACTTGCCTACTGGTTAGATTATTCAAGACAGGACAGAACATGGCAGTAACTTTCCTTTAAAAATGAATGTTTTTTGTTTTGTTTTCTCAAGAAAAATAGAGAGAAAAAATCTCTGTTGGTCGTTTTGTTTCTTGAAAATGTTTACATACTTCACCAAAGCAGTTCTCTTGGAAACACTGCTCAATTCCCTCCTTCTTTTTATTGTTCGGCTCTATTTGTATACATTTATTTATATTTGGATTACATTTAGTCATTTCAAGTTGCGACTCTGAGCTGTATCCATAACTGTTCTCACTGAAACAACCAGCACCTGTGGCGTTAACATCTAAAAAAGTTGCCTTTCATATGAACCATTAAAAACGTTTCCTACATCAAGGAAACAATGTATCTCTAAATGTTCTGCAAGTTAAGAACAGCAAATGGCATAATTTCCAAATGGATTTTTAAATTTTTCACCCCCCCTCCCCCCAACCACTCCCCCCATTGCATCTGCTTTCAATTCATGTATATAACAACTATACAAAGTTTGAACTTGAACAGATAAGAACTTAACGAGCAAATACCAATTGTATTTGTGCCTTTGCTACACCTCCTTTTGACAGTAACTGACACTAGCATGGCAGTGTTAAAGTTAAAGCCAAGTTAAAGTTTTCACCATGGCTGGCCGGATAAGCACTCTCATTGTTGCAAATTATTTTCTTCATACTGGTGCGCTCGGGCAAGCCGAGCTTGAAACAATGTCAACGCTAATTTTCCCTTCCAGGAAAGAGTGTCTGCTCAGTAATGCTTTCCAGCCATTACCCTTGAATTAAAACACAGCTACAATCAACGGATAGAACAATCCTCTCACAAAGTGACCAATAACTGCATGAAACAAAAAATCATCAGAGGATAGGCTACTCAAACAATAGGATGCCTTCTTCTACAGGACTGAACAAAATGAAACCCAAAATGAGACGACAGATGAAATCCCAATGGATTGGATGGATAGGGATGACAAAGAAAGACAGCTGTATACAGCCGTCCCTTTCGTAACAAATGCCCAGATGAAATGGCCATCTTTCTGTTGCAACCACCACTGCATGAGATGACAAATGAACAGACCTGGGGGAGACAAGGCTCTGGCGAAAAAGCTGACAGGAAAAGACAAATGACTGAATGACAGCACAAATGGCCACGTACGATGAGTGTTTCATCACAAAAACACACGATTACTATACAAGTGAGATGACTGAAGGAAATGAGTGAATGAAAAGACACCTGTCTGGATGAAGCGGCACAAATGACCGATCAGTGTAACGAGACAAAGAGCTGAATGACATATCAAAAATGCATAATGGGGGCGGCGAGTGATATCCAATCAATGAGGAGGGCATTGGGTACGCTTAAACCCCAGCCAGCCAATGATCAACATGTTTACAATGATCACACCACAATAACTTACTGTATGTACTCTTCATTGAGTCAGGGCACAAGGACACATAATGTGGAGAGAAAACATAATAATAACACGCCATGACACAGACTTTGACTTTTAATGTACACATACAATTTAGACCAATCCAGAAAAAAAATCAAAAAAATCATTCAAAACAAAAGAGAAAATACATTACACTTGTTTTTAAAATACAAAACAAAAACTGCCAGGACCACACACATACAAAAAAACAAACCAAACTATGATACATATTCATATTGCCGTTGTTTTGATTGTGAGTTCATTCATGCTTCATTCTCATAACTGTCAACAACCACGCTTCCATTAAACGGATATGCTCCATTGCTCCATGTAGTCATAATACCTCACTGAGGTTGTCATGAAGAAAAATAGAACTCTCAGTTCACTCACACTAATTCTTTCATTTGTGTCAAGCACTGAAATAAATTAGATCATCCAGCAATTTGTCAAAAACATCACTTAGGCATGATGTGAGTTGTGACACAATCTTACTTTCCAGTGAGCGAGGAAAAACAAAACAAACCAAAAAGAAAAAAAGGTTCCAGACTACCTAATCACTTCCTTTTCTTAAATCCACAAAACCTGCGATAACCATACTAGTAAAAAAAATTGCAACATAAACGTCAGCTTGATCGTGTCTACAAAATTATAAGTTACTAGTAAAAATCAATGAAAGAGCAATACATGATAAAATCACATTCTTCTCTACAGATCTGAACAAATGTACATAAAATGACACAGGTCTATTAGTATTACCTCATTTAGTATTTACAGAAACAAAACAAAAAATACAGCTTCAAAAACATCCTTTTGCCACCATAACTAGCCATGCTGGTTTAGCTGTGAGTCTTTTGGGTAAACAATTCTTGACAATTTGTTGAAAAAACTGTCCAGAGAACAAAAAGACGGAAGCCTGAATTAGCCATGAATCTAGTGTTTACCTCCAGTGACAGTTTGTGGCTTACTGTCAGTCGATGAAAGAACAAAAAGTAGGACAACGAAAAAAATCTGATGAAACAGAAACTGGGTCCTGAGTTTAAGAGATTGTGGCTGCTTGACAAAACCTAACCAGGAATGATGGCAACCATTAACAACAAACTCAAAACACTGAATAAATAGATCTTTTTGACACAGTTCTCAACCATTCGCAAATCCAATCAGTTGTGTAAGTGTGCACACAGACAGACACACACACACACAAGAAACAGGCTTAATTGCAAGCATACACATACTTTAACTCCCTGGCAAGTTTGGCAGTGTGAGCAAGTCATGAACATTGAAAACGAGTTTACTCAGAACTAACATTGCTGAAGGCTTTCTGTTTCTTTTCTCCTTTTTTTCTCCTTCTTTTTTTCTGATGAAGTTGTTGCAGGAAAATGTTGATGAGACTGTTGCAGGAAAATGTTACTTTTAATAAAGTTGTGACAATGAAATGATTGGAAAAAAGAAAACTAATTGTGCACAACCCCTCCCCCCCCCAAACAAAACTTACTTGAAGATTCACACCAACGTTACCTAAACCGCTGCAGGATATGATGGCAGAAGGCTTACATTATCAATTCATTTTTATCAACAGTGAAAATGTAACTGACAAACACATAAATAAACCAATCAACAATAAACCCTCTAGTGCAACTCCCCCACCCAAACCTACAAAAAATGCAGCACAAAACCCTATCTGATTAAAATAAACATTCTTTGGAAGCGTTCATGTGTCTTCATCTCATTTCAGAACGCTGGCAGTCAGTCAAACTTTGTTTCAGATTTGTTTTCCATTATTTTTTTCTTGCGGGGTTTAAAAGAAGTCCTGTGCTCCATGTCACCCCAGTTACTTCTGAACCCACTGCCGCTGCACTGCGCTACTTCACTGCTGCCACGCTGTGCTGTCTCTGCTCACGCACACTGTGCAGAGAGTACAGTACTTGCAGTCACAGCAATTTAGTACAAGTCTGTTTTGCGACTCATTTGATGCGCACAGTAGCGTAATGTTTGGGACCGGTTGTGCTTGGCTGTGGCCCATCATCTGTAACTGAACACTGCACAGCAGCCACACGGGGAGGCATCTTTGGCCAGACAGCACTGAAAGATTGGTTGTCAACACTATGAACGATAAACACTTTTCCAAATACATCATGGCTAAAAGAAAACCTGACCTACCAATTTGTATGACTGTGCACTGGTTATTGGTATGTACTCATTTCCTATGCACAGTGTGATGCTGCACAAGAACACAAAACTCCTCCTAGTTAATTCTGTAAAAAATACAGTGGCCAAAAGTTTTAAAACATTATGTGAGTGACTCCCCCAGTTTGAAAATCATTCTAAATGAAGATAGCCCAATGAAGATAAAATAGAAGTTTCTTAACTTCAAAGAGATATACTCTCTATGTTGACCCTTTTGCTAACTATTTTTCTGTCTCTTTTGCATCTTACTTTGCCTCACCAGTCACGGTTTACTTGCTGTTTTGCTGTGCAATGAGAGTGGCTGTCACAGTCAGCATCACAAAAATAAACAACAAAGCAGCTTGTTTTTGCACTGACAGAAAGAAGAAAAAACCCTTGGGTGCAAGAGAAACCTTGCCTTTCTACTGAAGACTTAAGGACTGCTTGCACTGCACTGAATTTCCTCCGACACCCCCATCTGTCAAAGAGCTGTTTCCTTGAGCATGCAGTCAACTTATCAATAGTATACTAATGGGCGGTTCAGGCGGGGCTGTTAACTCCCGTGACTTTTGCCTGGCATCGCTTAAGTCCCTTGGCTGCTTTTACTTCCGGTGCATACTTTCTTCACAATGGTGGTGACAGTGAATTTGCAAATTTTACACTGCCAACCTTAAAGATATTTTTGGAGGCTTGTCGTCAGAATGTGTCTGGCAACAACCAATAACTTGTTGCTTGTGCTATAGGATGCCCCGAAACGCATTTTTTTCCACGAACTTGCGATCTTCTAGTCAGCCAAAAATGATGCAAAGACACTTTTTTCCCACCCTCCATCCCCTTTCCCCGGTAATTTTTGCAACTGCAATAGTGGTGGCATTTGTCTGCTTCGCAATTCTAGGTTCAACTTCCATTGTTATACACAGCGTGAAGCAACGCCTACTCAGAAATCGGCCCAGAAGTGACGCTGCGACCTCTCGTGACTTCTTGCGCGAAAGATTACAAAGGACATTTACTTGTGCAAACCAGCTTCACTGAACCGCCCAATAAACACTGGCAATTCTGGTTGGGTTGGGGGGGGGGGGGGGGGGGGGGGTGGGGGGTTAGAGAAAAATAAACATATTTCACTGTGTATAGTCTGAGTTGAAATGAAACAGATGAAATCAGGAGTTTAGAAAAAAGAAAAAAGAACCTAGACCTAGGTTTTTATTACTCACAAAAAGCGCTATAACATTTGGTCAAGTACGGAGATAAAATTATGAATAAATAGTTGCACATGATTTAGAGAATGCACTCAGCTCTTCTTTGTCCCATCTGAGTGGAGAAACTGTGTTCACAAACGTACATACATCAAAGTCTCTGCACTCTGGCATGGAAAGAGCCATACTTTAAAACTTTGTTCGTTTAGAATGGAGGGGGAAAAAATCCCAAACATTTTTCATACCAGCATTCTCAACACATGCCAACAGTTCACACACACTCCATACCTCAAAACCTTTCATATGACACAATCAAACAACCCCTACAGTACACAATGAAACGAACATACAATGACTGAAACAGGTTGATATACAAGTCATACATACATATGCTACAAATGAAACGTACCGACTGTTCATGTAAAACATACACAAATTAACAATGAATCAATCGCCTGATGAGTGCCTGCTTTGATTTTTGCACCAAATATATATATATAAATATGTACAGATGTGAGCAAATAAGTGCACAAGTTCTCTGTTTTATCTTCGGAAGGGGCTCATTTACCATAATTCACTTTTTTCCTTTTTTCTTTTTTTTTCTTTTCCCAAAACAATCACAAACTCTAATTTGACATGAGCATACCAGTACAAGGTTACCATTTTGCTGTCAAAAAAAAAAAAAAAAAAAAAAAAGTGGGGCGCGAGTGGGGGACCGGGAGGATAATGATGGCTCAATAACACTGTTTGGAAGATGCTAATATAAAAATCTCCCGCAAGTTTACAAAACAGAAAACTACATTCTTGACTTAGTTTAATAACAACACAAACCCCTGACAGCATGTCTGTTAAAACAGACAGAGTCCCAAGTACCTATTGTGTTGGTGTGGAAAAAAATAAATAAAGAGCAGTTTCAATTGTTCCATTTTTCAGCCGCATCTCCATATTCTCAGCCATGGTACACAGTCAAGAATTACTATTCTTGTAATCTTCTTACTCTCACCCTTTCGCTCTATTTCTTTCTTTCTCTCGCTCAGGACACAAGCACTAACATCAGGGTGACTTCATTTTTTGCCCGTTACTGCGGTAGTAACGGCATACAGCTCTGTAAAAAGACACAAACGAAGATTCCTTACTTTTCTATGAAATTTGTAAACAAAAAGAAGGGGAGAAAGGAAAAGAAAAAGAAAAACACATGAAACTGGTAACTGAGATATGACCATCACTGACTTGAGAGTCAAGATGGTTTAACATCAACTACTCTAGTACAAAAGAAACCAAAAATGATGGACCGACTTATTATACAAAGAATAATGGACTAGTACTTTGGGGATTGAAGAAATTGTAAAATATTAACATCATAAAATGAAAATAAATAGAAACAAACACAGAGAGAAGAAGAAGAAGAAGAAGAAGAATACGAATACACTGAAGTTGGACAGAAAGTAGTGAAGAAGCAGGAGCCTACAGCAAGATTTGGAAGCTAAGAGTGGGGTGGTATGAGTTCATAAAGGCATGGGATGAGAGGCCAGAGGGGAAGGATCTTTCATGGGAAGCCTGTTTGCTGTCCTATCAATCACCAGCTTGCTCAAGCTATCAGAATAAGCAAAGGCAACAGGATTCAAATATTGAACACATGAGCAACAAAAGGAAATCACGACTCAAACATAAGCGTCAAGACAACGATCCAAACTAATGTACAACTACCATTTTGTTCACACCCTAACTGGGGTCTGTCTGGAAGGCTGGCTGGCAAAACAAACAAACCAACAACAACAAAAATTGTATCACAAATCTACCACCATGAAGTGTGCAGACATTCAAACCGGCACACCCACAAAACCACACACAATCAAAACCAAACTAGCAAGACCAAGCTTCCTGCTGAAAACTGCTTCACAAGAGCAACAGAAGAAAAATGAATGCCACATAAGTGAGGCTGTGTGAAGAGAAAACTTTGCACAAAACTTATTACTGGAGAAAAACAGAGCATTTTTCAAATCAACAGTAATCAAAACAGATCGTTTTGGGGGTACAGGTGCAGAACAGTGAAGCTGCGACAAGAAATATATAAATATCTGTAAACTTTTGACTTAGAGAAAATGACCCAAATGTCATTTGAAAGGTGGGACGAACGTTTGCATCGGTGAGATGAGGCAAATTCAAAGTGTATATATTACCAGAAATGTATGTACAAAAGAATCTTTGAAAAGATGAAGAGGAAAATATCATCACAAGTCAACAACAAAACATGACACAAAACAATAGGAAATACAAATAAAGCTATTGGTAGGGTGGGAGGCACTATCTGACTGACCAGCTACCCACGAGCAAAGCCACAGCATAACTTAACCACCCATGCAATTCAACCAACCAATATGAGAACACAGCAACAATTCCTCAAATACCAGACTGATTCCCTCTCCTTCACTATCATCTCACTACCATTTCTGATGCCTGCAAACTTCCAACTTTGCTCTCCATTCTAAGCTTTCTCAGCTGACCTCTGAAGTATTCTCTCGGCCACACTCAGCAAGCAGAAAGGAAGGAACAGACCGCCACTCATGTTCCAACAAACAAAACATCTTGCCAAGGTATGCCCGAAACTCAATGCACCATCACTGAAATATTTGTGCCGGTCAATCTGAGCAGTGGTGTGTGCACACTCTTGCTACATGGGAACTGCCGACAAGAGACAGAAAGAAGCAGCAAGCAAATCACTGAAAAAAGATTTGAGCGGTTTCAGATAGAACAACTAGTTTTTACAGCCAGCAGAAGATGACAATGTTCCAATGAATAGGTCAGATATTGCAGGGCTGAAGGGGCGAAGGAAAAGAAACAGATCGTCCACACAACTACCGTTCACAACCTTGCGACAAGAACTGGACTTGACCCTCCCAGGACTGTGTACAAAGGATCACACTACTGCACCACACGCAACTGTACAAAAAGATTCATTAGTCATTGAAGGCGACAATCTTTTTCCCACCCTGGAAGGAAGAGGCATTGAGGTTTAAGACAATATCAATGGAGATATCTTTGAAATAAATTAACATGATTAATTACAACGGGTTGCTTCTTAAATGACATGACAACAAAGTTAAATATATGTCTATATACCATATACTTCTGTAAGATCCACAAGTTATCACCATGCATATCTTCTCCCCCCCCCCCCTTTTTTTTGTTTTGTAGCGGTGGGTAAGATTTAGAGCACGAGGGGGAGCTACTGTCGTTAATTGTTAATGAAGCAGGAAGAGATTAGCTTGGAAAAAAAAAGAAAAAAAGAACAAACAAATATATAAATCAATATACAGGCATGGGTAGGCAGATGATCGGGGAAGAATCCCATACATAAACTGCAGCATGTCTTACTCAGCAAGTCTTAGTTTGAAATGCGACCCTGAAAATCCTGGCATACTGGAGTGGATTATGAAGTCTCGCCTAATTTTTTTGTCTACAGTAGTTTTGATTTCAGAGACAGCGTTTATGTGGAGGGGGTTAGGGGCTAGGGGTGCAGGGGCCGGGGTGGCAGCACGAGACAGAAGAAAGAACAATGAGTGGTACGAAACAGCACAAAAAGCCAACTACACATCAGACCACATAATCTCAAAGGGTTAAACAGAAGTAAAGCCAGACAAGATAGCAGACTAAAGAAGGTAGTGCACCCGCTTTATCGGTGCATGGGGGAAGAGATTTGAAAGAAAAGTCCAAAGAGAAAAGGGGGTAAGATAGAAAAATTATTTATTTATTTTTTAAAGGGAAAAAGGAGAGGAAAAAAAGGTAGTATCAAATCTAAGGCCTTGAGCCCAAATAGTCTAGGGATGGACCCTATGAAAAAATCATCACCACCACACTATCAAAATGTTGACAGAAACAAAATGTAAAAAAAAAAAAAAAAAAAAAAGATGAGAAAGAGAGAGAGAGGAAGAGAGAGAATGAGAAAGAGCGCGCAAAAATTCACACACACACTCACACACACAAAATTAAAAAAAGGAAAGGAAAAAGAAGAAACAAAATAATCAAAGGGGAAAAAATGTGGGCCAGTTGTCTGTTCTCATCTTGTCAAATGTTCACACATCATTTTAGATTCTGACAGCTTCTCTCAACCATGCAATTACTACTACAAGAGCGTAAACGTAAGTACAGAAGCCATAAGACTACAGAGCATGGAAAAAGATTGTACCTCAGCCCCCTGTCCCCTTCCAAATTGCCTGCTGCCTCGGGTCATAACTAGTAGCACCAACGTTTACATCTTCCAAACATGTCCATCAGACGGAGAAAAAAAAAAGGAAAAAAAAAAAAAAAAAGTGGTAGTAAAAAAAAAACTAAAAAAAAGAGAAAGAAAACAGAACCCAGAAGTTCAATAAGTGTCAATAATTTAGTGTTAAAAAAAAAAGTCAACGTTCACAGTTATTGCATGTAAAACTCAGGTTGATCGGCGTCTTTTTCGAACCGTTTTGCCTCCTCCTGCATACTTTCTTTAATCTTTAGGATAGCTGCTGATTCAGTATGGTCCTGAAAATTAACAATTACACAATGTTAAGCTTGGCAATACAAGTGTTTAGGGGGGAGGGGGGTTGGGGGGTGGGGGGAGGGAAGTGTATGCAGAGAGTGGATGGGTACGGGTGGTAGGAGTTGGGGCACAGTAACCTGCTTTCCCAAGAAATATCTTACTGTATCGTCCAAGTATGAAACAGCGACACTTCAAGGTGAGTAGTATACACATGTATTGCACTAAGCAAAAAAATGATCTTTTAAGGTGGATGATAAAAATCTGCAACATGAGAATATAGTTCACCAATGTATTTAGGTGGACATTCCACTTTGCTGTGCGGAATCTAGCAGATGAACTGAAGATCAAGTGAAGTCTAGAGAAGAAGTGAGCAGACCATAAGTCATGCAATAGCGCTGTAAAACCCTCAGCCAGGGAAAAAAAATACAAAATCAGGTGCCATCCTGTTCTGCAGGTAAACTTGACATGAACAGTGATCTGCTTTAACCATTACTATTTTCTTGACACATAATGACTCATTTACTGGCACAGGTTGGAAAGAATCAAGTCTCGACGCTTAAGTAAATTCTGATGAAGACATGAAAACACGTTCCCAGTATATTTACAACAACTGGAAAAAAAAAAAAAAAAAAAAACAGGGAGGGAAGAGAGAAAAAATCAGCGACGCTTTGTCTTTAAATTGAGTAGTGGTAATTCTGACTGGACAGATTACATGCTGCACATATCTTACTCAAAGTTTAAAAAAAAAAAAAAAAAAAAAAGGTATAAGGACTACATCGAATATTTGCAGGCAAAATATACTGAGCACAGAGGGACTTGGGGAACAGAGGAAAATAAACAAATGAACCATAGAAGTGAAAATTAAACAATTTAAGTGAAACCAAAGACAGGCTGATGAAAATATAAAAACCACTGCCTCTCACCCACATGAACACAACCAAGCTTTTGTCTTGGCATCCTTGTGGATGATAAAAATCATTTCAATGATGGTAATAAAAGATGACCCCAAAATATCATCTCAAAATTAAGTTGTGAAAGAGCAAACTGCATCCATAACGCTGGTCAGTGTGTGTGTGTGTGTGTTTTAGTTCAGTTTTATTCAGTTAAATTAAGCAGGTATGCTCTAACCTTTTCCTGTCCTGTTTATGATGATTTCCTGCAAATTAAATTGTATGTAAGTTACCCTTGACCATTGTCCAGGTTTGTATGCCCTGATTTATACACGCCAACATAATATTTTGATGGGGTAAGGGGTGGGATTCAAAACTGTTGCTGATCAAAACCTAATTGTCTTCTTTCCTTTCTGGTGACCTGTACACTTTTGAACTTCACGTTTTTACCCCGCTACATAAATTTAATCAGCAAATTTCATGCTGGTACTGTAACCAAATGGTCATGTTACAGTAGTATTGCACTTTAAAGATCTGGAACACCCTGAACTCATTGTACCTGGAATGCTTTGAGCAAAGAATGCATCACTCTTGGTGCAGCTGTTTAACTCATTGTACCTGGAATGCTGTGAGCACTGAGAGCGTCACAGTAAGTGCCGCTGTTTATTTGTTTCTATTGCTTCTTTCTCCACTTGTGCTGTTCTCATTGTTGAATGTTTTGCTGCTGTTTCGTAACTACAAAAGGTCTGGTTCAGCAGTAGATGTCAAAATGTCAGTTTCTGAGGCTTTATTCAACAACCCGAATTTATCAACTTTTGAAACACTGCCGTTTAGCTTGGTTGTGGTTCACGTAGACAGACAAGCCAAAATGAAAACAGATACGCTACTCTACCAAGCACAGGCTGTTTGTCAAAGCATGCACAGTCCAATAGGAAAGGTGAGTGGAGGGGGCAAATGAAAAGGGGAGGAAAAAATGGGGGGGGGGGGGGGGGGGGGGGGCAGGACAAAAACTGGATGAGGAGGAAAAGGATAGGATGAATGGATTTGGTCAGTCAACAGTAGATACATGGTTGAGGGAGGGTAGGGTGAGGTAAGAGATATACACAAAAAGGTTTGATTAAATATCTAGCAATGGGAAAAAAGGTACATGGAAGCTGTGATGCGGTGGAGTGCACGATGAAATATAAAACAACTCCCATCCCAGTTGATTCTGCTCATTGTCTTACTCTTTTCCTTAGAAGTTATATGGATCAGAATTGTCATTCGACTGCTCCAGTGAAAAGTCATATATTACTGCATTTTCATACACAGGCCTCCAGTCTGAAATGTTTTGAAGAAGTTATATTAAAATAAGCCAAGCTCTAATATTTTGAAAAAGTTACAACACAACAAGCTGACCGTCATCTTTTCTAATGATTTGTGTTTAAAAATTAAAAAAACTTTCAAACAAGAAAGCTAGCAGTTTTAGTCCTTTCTCGCCAGCTTTCATATAACTGTCTTTCCATCCAGAATAGAAAAAAGGCACAGGGCACATGACTGCCCTGCATTTTTGCTTCAGCAAACACAACTTCTAAATATACTTTCTTTGGTATCATATTGGTACTGAACACTTTGCTCATCACTTTGATTTCATGTGTTTTGTTAACGTATCAACGTACCAACCTAGCTACTCAGTGTTAGTTGTTAAGAGATATATCACAGAGAATTAAGATAACATTGTTCCTAATGAGAAAGTACACACCCAATACAGAAGGAACACAAACTATCCAACTACGAGATGGAAAAAGAATGCATTCATAATATGCAAAAAGCTTTTCCTTCTACTGCTTTTGCACACAAAGCACATACTTCAGTACAGTGCCACTCTTGTGAGAGTTTGGGGGGGGGGGGGGGGGGGGAGGAGGAGGAAGGAATAAAAGTTAAGATAAAAGATTCATGTCATGAGCACTACCTTTTTTTCTTCTTCTCCAAAAGCATGTTAAGTATGAATAGAATAAACAGCATCATGCTAATGTATAAACGGTGCAGTGCTTGGGCAACACCATTGTTGTTACTTGACAAAGTTGTCCTTTAAAGACCTATCCTTTTTTGAACTCATATGCCTCTTTTACCTTCCGTGCTAACTGTGCACTATGATGGAGCTTCTGAGAAAACTCTCACCCAACTACCTAACACCAAGGGAGAATTGTTTAACCAATGAACGTGGTCGATGGTAAGGATGAAACAGCAAGAACAGAAAAGCACAGGGTGTGTATATCAAGAGAGAGAGCGAGAGAGAGAGAGAGAGAGAGAGAGAGAGAGAGAGGATGACAGCAAACATGAAAGAGAACAGATGACACGGGTCAAGAAAGTCCAGTCCTGGTCTGACAGGTTGGAGTTGATGGCGACAGACAGAGCAGGCTGAAATAAGAAACAGGGGTTAGGGGTGGGGGTGGGGATGGAGGGAGAGGGACAAATATTACAAGCTGCCAAAACTTACGCCATCTTGGTAGGGAGGGCCCATGTAGGGCCCCATGTCGCCAGGGCCGGCACCGCTGGCGGGAGGCATGTCGTCTCGCGGCGTTCCCCTCCCATTGGCTGGAGAGTTCTTCATCACATCCATGTCACCTGCAAAGGACGATGAAGAGTGTTCGTGCGGAAACACCCCATCATGCAGCTCTACACCACTTGTGGCTTTGTGTGTGGGGTTCATTTTGCTTGGTCACACAGGACAATGGAAATAATTTGAGAGTGAAATAAAATGCAAGCCTCTCAAACACCAGGCTGATGTACTCTGTTACGCACTACCCATGAAGCCGTTTTTGTTTGTGTGCTGTAATTTGAGAATGAAATAAAATGCACGCCTCTCAAATTCCAGGCTTATGTACTCTGTAATGTACTAAACATGAAGCCGTTTTTATTTGTGTGCGGTTTGTGTATCACACACAGATATGTTTCTGTGCTGTCAGCTGAGACCCCAAAATTGGTGAGAAGAACAGTGTGGGCCACCAACAACTTTGTTCATGCTTACTGCACTAAGTTTGTTTTGGGGTGGCTGTTAGTCTGGGCCAATCAACAGAAAAATTTAATTCCAACAGTTTCCAAATGCAGGTGCTGTTTTCTGCACAACAGAACGAAGTTATCTCCCATCCCATACTTGATTTGTTTGAGCACTGTGCTTACTTAGTGCAGTAGATGTTACAAATGTTCAGCTGCTGTGGGCAGTTCTCTCCCTTCCAAAGCTCACAATTCATTTTCAAATTTCATCTTTTGTCAGAATGAGAGGCTCGGAAAAAAAGAAAAAAAGAAGTAGTTCCAAGTCTAGACTGCAGTGAACAAATAAAGTAGCACTTGATAATGAAAGTATTTGCTCCTACAAAGTAATGAAGACAGCACAGTATCTATGGTAGTGAAGTCAGTTGCTGAACTGTTCCCCAGCTGAACACTGGGGGTCACCTGGTACATGCATTTGTACAAGACAAATACATACCATGTGGGGTGAGAAGATTGCATGTGTGACCCCCCCCACCATGGGCAACCAGCAACAAAAGGCCCTTACCATTCATGACTGGTGGCATGTCTCCTGGTCCCATTGGCATTGGTCCATCTGGGCCTCCCATAGGGAACTGCAGCAAGCAGTGAAGAGCATTTCAATGGGCAATCGATGAACAGCAAGTGCAGAGAGAGAGAGAGAGAGAGAGAGAGAGAGAGAGAGAGAGAGAGAGAGAGAGAAAAGAAGAGAGAGAGTAGCAAGGGAGAAACTCTAAAAAAGGCATGTAGTGAACACCCGCGTCCTTTGTGGACTCAATTTAATGCAGTAGCCAGAAACTTTAACCGTATGCTATGGGCTGAATCATTTTGATGAGAATTACCCCTGAAATTACACACATCCACACAGGCTGCAAATGCTCCATACACACCTTTTTTGCTGGTATACAGAAACTTGCTTTCACACTCTAGAGCACAGAAATTTGCTTTCATACTCCGGACTACAGAAGAAGAAAAAGTACACTCTAGAGTACAGAAATTTGCATTCACACCCTGGAGTACAAAAATTAGCTCTTACACACTGTGCCCTCACACACTGGAGCACAGAATTTGCTTTCACACTCTAAAATACCAAAATGTGCCTTCAAGCAAACTGTGCAGCAGAACTCACCCCAGGCCCTGGCATACCAGGCATGCTAGGAGGACCTCCAGGCCCTGGTTTCATCATGTACATAGCGTCCCCTGAGCCTGCAGAATCTGCAACAAAGTTGAGTGTTCCTAGACAACATTTTCAGGTGTGGGTCACCTTCAACAACAAGGACATTTCCGCAGGTCATCTTAGTCACAGGGCCAAGCAAGTTTTTTCTCTCTATCCGTTGCACCTAGTCTCAAAAAACAACAAACAAACAAACAAACAAACAAAAAAACAATTTAAACATGTTCTTAAATCAGAGACAGCTCTAACATTAAAGTGTTTCAGAAAGGGGGCCCAAGCCCATGGGTATAAACTTAATTTCCAGCTTCTTCTGCATACTGTGTATGAAGTCTGTCTTCAATGAAAAGAAAGATCTGATTAATGACTTTCCCAGAGAGGCTCCTCCATGAAAGCCAAGCAGGACAGGCGTATGTTCTCAAAATAACCTGTAAAGCATTATTTAGTTTTGTGGTCAGATTGGAAGCATAAAGGTGACAAAATGATTAACATATGTCAAAGAGTCCCAGCATGTTCTCAAAATAACCAGTAAAGCATTACTTAGTTTTGTGGTCAGATTGGAAGCATAAAGGTGACAAAATGATTAACATATGTCAAAGAGTCCCAGCATGTTCTCAAAATAACCTGTAAAGCATTACTTAGTTTTGTGGTCAGATTGGAAGCATAAAGGTGACAAAATACAGCAACAGGACTCTACTGTTGACAAAATACAGCAACAGGACTCTACTGTTACTGGCAGTAATTTACCATCTTCTCAAGTTCTTTGGCAAGTAGCTTCGGAGAAACTGGAAACATGAACCAGTCATCCCAGGCATGTGTATACGTTTCTGCCCATTCTCTCATGCACTTCGCAAAGAAACTAGCCTTGTTGCCTCATGTTTCACTAGACTGTTCTAACTAGCAAAGTTTTCAAACTTTAGTATTTTTAAGCGCAAGAGTTTGTGTTTGACTTGGCTCAAGGTGAGCTGGGCTGTGAAAACATAACTGTGAATACAACATTAACTAACCTTTGCCATGACCTTCACCTTGAACACAGCAAAATGCAATTTTTTTCACAAGACATTCAGCCTGTGATGATGTACCACCAAACAAAGTTTGATAGCAAAAGGATTAGAAGTTCAGTAATTATATGAGCCCTGTGACATCAACTTTGAAGATAGCAACCCAAATTTTTGTTTTTACAGGATATCTTGACTTATGGCTCTATGTACCATCACACCACGTTTGGCTACAAAAGGTTCAGGGCTTCAAAAGGTTATCAGCCCAACAAACACTAATTGTAATTTTGAATGTTTGCTCTGACCCTGACCACAGCAATCCAATATTGCATTGTGTTAAGACCTTGGTAAGCTGAGCCTACTACCAGTATGTAATACATTTTATCAAATAAACCAAGACCATACTTTACACACACACATTGTTTCTTTCTTGACATCATCAGTGTCATTGTTTCATGATTGGTGATGTAATAATAGCTTTTGTTCTTTCATGTTAGATCTGACAGGATAATAATGCCACCAATATTGTGTTTTTTGTTGTTGTTGCTGCACTGGTGCCTGCCATTCACTAGCAACAGTTACCCACAATTGCCTTTCTGTCAGCCAATGTACAAAGGCAGTGTAGGCTATATGGCTCTGGTAGGGGACATCCTACATGGTGTATTTCACATATGCCATTCCTTCAAAGTGGACTGGGGACTTTAGCAGAGAACTGGTCCATGGGCTGTTTTGGCACAGGCAGATATCTTCATTTACATGACCGCACAAGTCTGGCTTAAGACCAGGACACACTAGCTGTCTTTGCTGTACAAGTGTAATGATGCCATTTTTCACATGAACATATCATGTATCACTATTTCTCAGTGCCCCTGTTTGGGTAACATGCACTCGTGTTACATGCCTTACAGCTGTCTGAGAGTGAGTAATTGTGATTTGTGGTGCATACTATTTTAAGACAAACTGAATTAATAAAAAAATAAAAAATAAAAATTGTGAAAGAATTAGAACAAACTCTATTTTTGTCCAATTGCATTGTATCACTTCACACATCTCTGATGGTGTACGTTTTGTTGAATGGAATTGAACAGGTTATCCATACCAAGGCACCTCAGTCAAGTGGATTCATATGAATATAAGTTTTTAATACCATTGTCTCTTGTCATACAGAACACTATCTTTACTAGGTGTGACAAGTGTTAGATGTTGTGCTTTCTGCCTGAGGATAATTGGGTCAGAAGTGAAGCAAGGGGACCTTGTGTATCACAGACACCAAAACATGTGGCAGTCTGTGTGTTTCAACCCAATTTACACGACATCAGACTGACTCAGACTGACCCATATGGAAGATGGCTATTGTGTCTTGGCTTTTATCCAGTGTGCCCCAGCAGATTGTCTGCACTGGCTGCTTTGGTGATCAGAATGGTTCACTTACATTAAAAAGGCTTGACATTATTACAAGTCCTGTGGAACCTTGCTGCTACCAGTACAAGGAAAAACACTTAGACATTTTTCAGAACTCTTTCTCTCCTGTTCCTGGGAAATGCCAGTCAAAGAGAGAGAGAGAGAGAGAGAGAGAGAGAGAGAGAGAGAGAGAGAGAGAGAGAGAGAGAGAGAGAGAGAGAGGACAAAAAGTGCACTCTCATCATATTTCTTTTGGAAGAGAATGCAGCTATGCACAATAAACAACAACATTAAACCATCAACAGTAAAACCATAAAAATAAAAAAATAAAAATGTGCACTGTAAAAATGAAGGATGGAAAAAAGGCAAAGAAAAAAAGGAAAAAAACAAAAAAACTCTTGGGGGAAACAATACCAACTTCTACACAACATTTATGCATGCAATTACAATGTAACAAAATCTAAAGCAATGCTTTGCTTTCCAAAATACAACATAGAGAAAAGAGGATCAGCAACAAAAGAACCAAAAAAACAAAATATTTTATACCCACACAAAACAAGAAACTAAAACAAACACGCATTCTTGGGTGTTGCCTAATTCTGACTCAGGCATGTCCATTAGACAGGGCTCTACAACAGACTTTTGACCTTTTGCATCCATCAATGACGTCTAATAAAAAAAATTAAAATCCTGTTCACAGAAAAACTGCCTTCATTTAATGTGTTAGGACACATGCTCACCCAAAACGTGTTGCATCCCACCATTTGCTCATTACAGCTAATCACATACATGCACACACACTTGAATAACGGAGTATAATGACTGAATGATGGGAAACCGTCACACACAATTTTTTAAAATTCATCTAGTGATGAAAAATGGTTGGAACATCAGGTACATGCTTGAATAACTGAGCGTAATGACTGACTAATGGAAAGCTGACTCACATAATTTTAACAATGTAATCATGGGAAATGGTCACAGCATGTGTACACGCTTCAGATAATGAACACTGATGCATGGCAGAACTCTGAACTTCAGTGTGTGTCCATGCAGAGACCATTTCTCAGAATTATGCTATTAAAGTTATCTGTGACAATTGTCCATCAGTCAGTCATTATGTTCAGTCATTCAGGTGTATATATCTGTGTGTGTGTGTGTGTGTGTGTGTGTGTGTGTTTGTTGTACTGTGTGTGTGTGTGTGTGTTTGTTGTACCCAAGCGGTGACCATTTCCCATGACTATATTATTATAAATTTTGTGAGTGGGACAACTTTCCTTCATTCAGTCATTGTAGTTATTGAATTGTGTGCGTGCATGTGTGTGTGGTAAGCCATATTGATGAGCAAATGTCAAGTTGAAAAACGTCATCGCAATATCAGTGAGCAATTGTCCAGTTGAGAATTTTTCCAGTGGGCAATTTCCCGTTCCTCGCAACTATCAGTCCTTTAGTCTACAAATCACTGACTGATCTCACTGTTGATCAAACACATAAAGCAGGTACCACCAACACAATCCCTATTTACACACAAATCATTCAAAATGAGGCAAAATCCACCAAACCAACAACAAAAGGACACAGAATCAATTCTTCAAAACCCTAAAAAAAACCATATCATTCACCAGGAAATAAATCAGAAATGTTTAAAAATCAATACTCAGAAATAATAAAACCCCATACAGTCATGATTTGCTGATCCACAAATATTGTGGAGCAAATGCTCAATCAACTCACATTACTCATGCATTTTCAACATCAAGGGGAAGAGATGCTAAAAGGAAAACATTTTAGAGGCTGTACCTTGGAATCAGTACCTTTGAAAACCATAAAAACATCTTATTGCGGAATTTGTTCATCTGTTCATAAGACATTGCATATTTTTGCTCACTCTTTGCAAACTCTGAAAGTTTAAATTTCTGAAAATTTTCAATTCTTAGCACCTTAGAACATATGAACCATCCACAACACAGACCATGGCCACTTTAAAGGTTAAAATGTCACCCTCTGTGTGAACAACTGAATGACATTTCTTTTAAGAACATCGCCACAAGTAAAAAAATATTCATGGCCTCCATATGAAGGAATGAAAAGACAGCATGCAAGATGATCCCTGTCCTGAGAAACCTCTAACTGCCATGAACCAAGACACAGCTGTCAGAAAACCTGACCTAGTTAGGTCTGACTGATGACTATCAGCTTTAAAAAGCTTGTTGAGTTATTTGTTCAAACAAAGAAACTCCCTGAAACACTTCCCAGAAAAAATGATGGCATGTTTTTGCCATGGATGCAAACGGTTTCTCTTACATTAAAGTCAAGGCCATCATTTTCTTTCGACAAATAAACCTTTAGCGGTGGACATGCAAAAATTGAACTCAGGTAAAGAAACACTTTTTCAAGAGAAACTTCAACTTCCAGGTCTACCTTCTATCACTCCAGACTTTGAAATTAGATAAGACCACTGAAAAAACATGTCATATAAGAAGCAGAGAAGATACATCTGTAAAAAAAAAAGTTTTACGGCAATGGCCTCATGGCTTACCTCTAAACACACAACTGGCGCCATCACACTGATCATTACACACACTCGTATGTTTTAAAACTAATGCCAACCAACAGTGCCTATTATATATACGCAGAGCCCTGGGAACGTGCAAAATCACCAGACAAAAATGACAGTATACTAAAACTAAAACAAGAAGAGGAAGAAAAAAGAAGAAAAAAAGGAATGGACAAAAACCAGAAAATGTGTTTACTTGGTCGTGACATGTCTCGATGGTGCCCAGGCCAAACCATACCTGCCTGAGCTTGAGAAAGGGGATCTATAGATATCCCAGACAGACAGAGAAAAAACAAAAATATACAGTTATACTTGATCAAAAAAAGCCCAAGGTTGGAAATTCAACATGTAGATAACAAACTTATGGAAGGGATGAGAGGGAGAAATAAAGTCATCAATAATGAAAATTCAAATCAAACAATACATAAATTGGGGGGGGGGGGGGGGGGGGGGGGAGATGACTAGTGTTAAAACTTTCAGATTGATGAATAATAATTATCATGGAGGAAGTTTTTCCTATGACAGATTACTTTTTCTCTGTCATGGGGAAGAACAAATGAAAGATAAAAAGGAACATAAGCCCCGCAAAGAGATTTAGGTGTAATATGCTGAGAGTGTAACTAACTGTTAAAGAAACAAAATAATACCAAGATGTTAACACCAGTAGAGGGAATACATCTAGAAGAAGCATCTCAGCAAAATCCTGAACACACTGATTATACAGATCTGTATATATACTTATTAGCACTGCAAAGCTTGAGCAGATGCAAAGCAAAAGGTCAATATTAAAAATAAAGAATGAATAATAATATAACTGGAGAAGAAAAAGAAAAAAAAATGAAACTAGCAGCAAATGGTCAAATGTGTGTAACTTCTACACATACATGTAGAAGGGAAAAAAAGACACACGACAGATGCAGTATAGATGAAAAGGAAGCAAAAATCGATTTGAAAGAAACAAAAAAGCAAGAAAGGAAAAACAAATGGTGAACAGAGAAAATACATTAATGTGCAATTATTATTTTTTCTGTGTTAAAACGAGCCCAGTAGACTTGACTACAGCGCACTAGTATGAGATTATACTACAGCAGAATACCAATAGAATGTACTAATCTAGCACTAGGTCTACAAACTGCCACTACTTGAATAATTACTTAAGAGCAATGCAACTACTGACTGAAACACACCCATACATTAGTAAAGAGATGGGAGAGAGAAGACATTTGAAACGAGAGAGCATGGAACTGGTATAACACACTAACAGGTGTGGTATTGCTGCACCAGATGTGGTAGTTCGCACAACAGTGCTACATGATCCTCCCCTTTTCTACACAGGTGGTCACTGAATTTAAATAACTGTGTTTACACCTGACACTTCTCCCATTCACCCAGACACAGAACAGTCTTCAAATCAACACTGTTGTTGACAGTGCTGAACTTTTATTTCCAAATTCACCTGGACGGTTTGAATTATGTATGATGGATGATTTGAATTATCTGAACCACTGGCACTACTGAGTAAACAATCTTCCTCTCAGCCATGATCCCTAAGCTACTCACTAGTAATGTTAATGAGCCACTTACTCTTAGGAGTGCTTAAGCTGCGCCAACTCACCACTTACCCCCTTAAACTTCCGACTGAGGTCTTTTCCCCTGTGTCTCTTCACTGACAACTGTGTGCTCTAAAAGGCTTTACATTAAAAACTTTTCCCCCCGACTCCCCTATGATCAGTCCCTGGTCCATGTCCTTGGCTGGGCCACTTCTGCACCTCCCCACCCCCCATCCATCCACCCCAAGAAATGTTCCTGACCCTCCACAGTTCATGTCCTTGACCCCTGCCTATAGTATGGCCCTGGCCAATAACACTGGCCCCTGGCCTACATCCCTGACACACCATATGCCTGTCCCTGGCCCATAGTGCACATCCTCCTCATCTGCTGGTCCGGGTCTCTACCCCATAGCTTCAGAAGTGAGCAGGTCCCCCAAAAGAAGCCAACTATCAATGGCCATCATCATTACATCGCCACAAGTAATGAAGTAGAAGGAAGGAAGAAAATGTTGCAGTAGGGTGCAAAATTCCTTGTTTTTCTCTCATTAGTACCTCTCGTGAACTGAGGCAAAAACAGGTCAGTTTTGTCATGTTGTTGGGATAGGGGTCAATGAGTGATTTGCATGGGCATGAGTGCTGGTGTATGCATGAATGTATGTGGGCGTGCTGGCTAAAAACATCTGACCGAAGATCCTGTAAGCAGACAAACAAAATAAAATAGCGGCAAAGGACCTGGGTGTGCGGACACAGAGATGTGGCAGCTGGGTTAACACCCACCGCATCTTTTACTCTGGTGTGGTTGTTTACCTCTTCAGCAACGCTCGGCCTTGGAGATTTTGCACCCTACTTCGGTATATATAGTAAGTGGCCAAGTGACAGGGCATGAAAACAGAAACAGAAGGGGAAAAGAAAAGAGAGAAAGATGAAGAGTGGAAGGAGGCAGATATGGAAAAAGAGCAGATAGGCCAAGGTACCCTGAAAAGCTGGGCTGAAGGAGGTAGGCGTTCGGCTGGGCTCACCTTGGGGACTGGGCATGATACCTGGGGTACCTGGTGCCCCACCCGTCACTGGCGGACCTGCACCAAAGTCCTGCAACACAAAACCACCCACATGCGTGACACGCTATGGGAGAGGGTGGAAAAGGGAGGGAAGGGGGGGAAAGTAAACGGGGGAGTCTGAGCATGCGTCTGCTCTGAAATATTTTTAGGGGTGGGTGGGCGTGTGGTGGGATTCATTAGAACAGCCACTCCTTTGGGAAGAATACGCTGATAACGGAGAGCTTTAATACAAGTGCAGGCAAACCTTAAAACACTCTCCTGATGTACATGCACTGTAATATTCTGCTGTAATGAACCTTCTTCTGTGTTGATGTTATCAGAATGGAAATCAGGCTCATAGTGGTATTTTTTTCTGCAGTACTGGGATCTCCTAACAAAATGGATAAAGAGAAAGGAAAGACAGGAGAGAACTGCTGCTTACATTGTAATTTCCTGGAGATGCAGATGAGTAAACAGGCATCTGCAACAGCAATATAACCCAGACTCTATAATTGATAACACCATTAACACATGTAGATGAACTTGCCATGTCAAAAACAATGAGATTTAAAACAAGAAAATGTATCAAGATTATATGAAACGCATGCCAACTCTTTAACTGTGCATTGTAACCCTTTGATTACACTGACGTTACTTCTTGCAATTAGCATAGCAAATGAATTCTGTCACATGCACAAAACCTGTCAGGAAAATTTTAGTTTGACTTCTACCCTGAAGAAAGGGTGTCAAGAAAATGCCACCCCCCACCCCTTCTGCTTCTAGCAACAACCACAACAACAACAAAACCCACTGGGTAAGGAATGTATCATGCATGAAAGAAAAGCGAATGGGTGTGGGGGTGGAGGTGGGGGGTGGGGTGTGAGAGCAGAGAAAAAAAGACAGCAGTGTAAGTTTAGAGAAAGGAAGAAGCAGGAAGCGAGGAAGACAGGAGAGTGCAGCATAATCCCCAAGCAATTTTCTGCTCACTGGAAGGTGGCTGTATAACACATAAAAGAAGAAGAAGAAGGGAATGATAATCATGGACGGAGGGAGGGCGGGAGGGAGCAAGAGGCAGGCAGGTAGGACGGCAGGTAAGGATGAAGCTGCGCTGGTGTACGTACGGATGACGATGTTGGGGGCCAAGGTCCTCGTGTGCCTGGCTGTCCTGGCCCTGGCCCTCCCGGTCCCCCAGGCCTGCACACACACACGCACATTGCACAGTCACCACAATGTCAAAGCAAACTCTGCAGCCCTTCTCCCCCTATACAGCTACTTTAAAGGGAACCCTAAGTGAAGAAACACCACGAGTCCAATCGACAGGAATCGGAGAAAACATTTCTTTAAGTCTCGTCTTGACTGATCACGAAAACAACATAGTTCAACCAAAAGTGGCTTAGCTCTCCATCTCATTTTTCTCTTCTTTTTTTACCGTTTAATGGTTGTTAAAGTGTTGTTTTGTAAAGGGGATTACCTCGAAAATTTGCATGTTGTGTTCTGTCCTAATAAACGGCGTTCTTTTGAACCTTTTATGTGTTTGGATCTTGTCCGTATGTCAAATTCACTTGCATGGGACTGATGAATAAACACAAAAGAAACCTTTATTTTTATTTTTAAAGACACGCAAGTATTTATAGTGAAGTCTGTGAAAAAGCTGACAACTGAAAATTGTGGAAACACAGCCATGAGCACTGCCATTTTGTGTCAAGCAGTCTGCGTCTGCAACATCATGAACAAAGCTGGCATGTGTGGCAAAGCGTATGTGTCTATTGCATCATGAGCCAATTTTTTTCTGCCCTTCAACCATAGGGAGTGAACCAACATGGATACATCCTGAGGAGCTTAATTTTGAAGGAAGAAAATATACTTTTGTCTTACAAATACTGACAGAACCACCAGATGAAGTATGCAAATAGAATTATATTTAGGACACTTTCTTAATTTTGGGGCCAACTTAATGCATCTTTACTGGGTTACCCGCTGAGGCCGACTCTGTTACACTTTGTTAATTCCAAAACCTGTGTATGTTGATCTCCAAATCTGTGTGCTATCCCCCAGACCTGTTCATGATAAACCAAACCCTACAAGTCAACAAAACAAAACTGTGCTCAACAAGCACAAAGTCTGGCAGCTTGACTCGGAAATTTTCATCACAACCCTTGGCACAATATGGCCACACTGAACTACCTGCCTGGCAGTGTATACTCAACCTAAGGAATCTGGGTATTTCTGGAGACACACAAAGTGTACAATTAAGTTAACAATGTGTGTATCCCCGACTATGGACCGTTCTCAAGGACTATTTAGGAGGTAGGGGCACCTAGGGGCGCAGGTACATGGTGCAGATGACCCAATCTACACATGCTCTTGATATTTTTGCATGCTCCAGCCTCACTTTTGAAACAGGCCATTACAAATGGTCCACAGAAGCATTTAAAGGAACCTTAAAGAATAAATGGTCCACAGAAACATTTACAGGAACCTTAAAGAATACCATCAAATAATGAGAAAATAAGACTGAGCTGCAGTTTTGAGACAGGTCCACAGAAGCATTTAAAGAAACCTTAAAGAATACCATCAAATAATGAGAAAATAAGACTGAGCTACACTTTTGAAACAGGCTATTACAAATGGTCCACAGAAGCATTTAAAGGAACATTAACGAATACCATCAAATAATGAGAAAATAAGACTGAGCTGCACTTTTGAAACAGGCTCATTACAAAATTTAATGGTCCACAGAAGCATTTAAAGGAACCTTAAAGAATACCATCAAACATGGAAAAAATAACTGAGCTGCACTTCTGAAACAGGTTCATTACAAATGGTCCAGGGAAGCATTTAAAAGAACCTTAAAGAACATGATCAGATAATGAGAAAATAAGACCGAGCTGCACTTTTGAAATGGGCTCATTACAAATAGTCTACAGCAGCACTTAAAAGAACCTAAAAAGAAAATAAGGCTGTACTGACATAGACATGGGTGGCATGCCACCGGGACCAGGTCCCATATTTGTGTTGGGTGGTGGCCCCCGTGGGCCCATGCTGTAGTTCTGTAAGGAATCATAAGGGTTCATGGGGCCTGGCATGCGACCCCCAGGGTGACCCATGCGCTGCATTGGACCCATCCCAGGATGACCTGAAACACACATAAAAGTTGGCACTGAGCTTGGGGCTGTCTGGTTATATTCAAAACAGGCCAGAGTTTTCACCTGACCAGTAGTCAGGCCATGAAAGAAAGAAAGAAAAAGTTCAAAAAGAGCATAAACACAGGACAAAAATTAATGGCCATATTGACACAGATGGCAGGAAAACTAAATACACCACACAAAAAACAACAATAAAAACCACACACACACACACAAACAGACCAACAACAAAAGAGTCATGCCACATTTTTTCAAAAAGAGACTATGAAAAAGGCTGACCAAGAACAGCTACATGGACACAATAAACTGCAACAAAAAAGCAGCATTTTCATATTTAAGGAAATCTTTTACAAAAAGGGATCACAGAAAAGGACATAAACCACCACAATGCCACATTTTCATATTTAAGTGGAGGCATTTCACATAAATGGACCCCAAAGAAAGGATTAATCAAATGAACAGCTACAAAGAAACAGAAAACAAAGCATTAAAGTTTCATAGTTAAATGGTAACAAACTCTGGTTTATTTAAGATTTAAAAAAAACAAAACAATTGCCATCACTGTGACGGGAATATGCAACATATCTGTATCTTCTCAATGTCAGGTGGCGCAGCAAATTGCTTGCTGTAGATACGCGTGATATGGAGAGAGAATGTAATGCAAATCACGTAGTTCTCCATTCCACTGAAAAATGAAATTTGGGTTCCACCTGCAGATAGGAAGGAAAAGGCAAGTGTGGGCAGACCAAGAGTTGTAATGGGTGAGGGGAGGCGAAGGGTCCAAAAATGAATCTACAATTTGCATAATGTGTGACTGCTGTCCTACTAGTACTACTTACATTAACTGATGGAACTTATGTCAGCTTCCTCTAATAAATGTAATTATACATATGGTGGGGATGATGGTTGTGGGGGGGGGGGGGGGAGAGAAAAACGCCAGAGTGCCCACAGGAAACCCCAACAGCCAGACTGACAATGAGTGTCACATATTACAGACAAAAAGGATAAAGATTAAACCAGCATCCTCCAACACTGGTGACCAGTGTGCACAGGCTCTAGCCAGCTAGAACAGCGGTTACTAATGCAAAAAAAAGCTATGCTATACAGACATAGTCTTTGGGACTACAATTCCGGTGAGACAGTCTATATTATAATACACACGAGTTTGCACCATGTACAGTATCTGGATTCAAGTGCAGGAAGGTTCATGCTTTTTGTCCCCACACAAGAGAGTGCATGAAATAAAATGTAATTTAGCTGGGAATCAAAACACTGACCTGAAGCAAAGAATATGAGTGAATGCCTCAGGACTGAATCAGGGGGTCATGCACCACCCTTCTCAGTTACAAACTTAATCTTTTTCAAACAGTTGTTCGGTTTCCACAATCTTCAGGGGTCGGATTTCAATGAAACAGGCTCTAGGATTTCCCTCGCACAAACAGGGCACTTCAATGCCTTTATTAAATAGCAGAAGATTGCTAAATATCTCATGTCAGTCTCTGTAAATCACACATAACAGACATCAGAAATTTCATAGACTCCTGCTTATTAAATTGTAATTGGCACCTTTAGTGCTAAAACTTCAAAGTTCAGATTACAGAATGTCTAATACTTGCAAAATAATCATTATAACTTGCATTTTAAATTAATGAAGATTTTTTTATTTAGATTTTTCTTTTTAACAAAACACTGAAGAAGTGTGTGTGTGTGTGTGTGTGTGCGCGCACACACATACGCACATGTGTGGGTTATTTCTCCAAAAATGGGTCAGACAATATTTCTTTCTCATCATCTCCAGCCCATTTACAAAACTTACCACTGATTTGTTTTCAACCTGAAGAAAATGCAATCTTTAGAGATTCCCCTGTTTGAATCCCTGGAAATTTCTTGCTCATGACTCTTAATCTAAGGACAGTCCTTTCTTACTTTCACTCTTAATCCTAAGGAATTCCCACCTCATTTTCAATCCAAGACATATTTATACCTCCCATTTTTAATCCTACATTCTTAGCAAATGTTTCCAGTCACTAATCTTTAAATTTCTCTCTCATTTCTAGTCCATGTAATTTCTCTGTCAGCCTTTAAAAAATCTGAAAACTGGTAAGTGGCTTAGCTGCCCATCTCATTTTTCATCGTTTTTTACTGTTTAACTGTTGTTTTGTAGCTTGATAAAGGGGATTACCCTGAAAATTAGCACGTTGTGTTTTATCCTAGTAAATAGTGTTCTTTTGAGCCTTTTATGCATTTTGATTCCGTCAGCCTTAATCAGATTTGTTTTGTTTTGTTTAATATATGAAAGATCACACACCCTGGAACTTACAATAGCTCTCATTCTGACATTCACTCTTTACCTCAGCAAATTTTTGATTTTGTTTTTCTTTCTCACTCTTAGTCTCAGGATTTTTCTCTCGATCTACAGCATATGACAGTTTTTTCTCACTCTTAATCCTCAGAAAGTTCTCTGTCACTCAGAGAGAGAGAGAGAGAGAGAGAGAGAGAGAGAGAGAGAGAGAGAGAGGGTAATGGAGCACTGTAATCATGTAAAGCATAGGAAACAAGAGTTGGCTAAAGAGGTGTAATGGATTCAGTTAACCAGGCCCAAGCGGCAGGGACAAATGTCTGGTGTCCATGGAGTCCAGGAGACAAAGAAAAGTCCCCCCCTTTCCCCAGAAGTTATTAGAAGCCTTGTTCAATAACTCTTGGGGCAGGTCAATAGTTTTTGTCTGAAGAATTAGGGTTGCTGTGATACCAGCCCCATAGTGTTAGGTGGTGTTTCACACCACTGCCCCCCCTCCCCACCCAATATATGACTGGCTACACACACAGCACACAGACACAAGTTATTGTCTTTTATCAGGACACTGATTTATTACGTGAAATAACTATGGCTCCACACACTGTCAAGCGTGAGTTTCAGCTAATTTACTTTCCTCTGGTTATTTCAGAACACTTGTCTAAGTTGTCAAGAGACAGTTTCCATGTTGTGCATGCGTTATAAACTGATATGTTCAAATTTTCACATCTTAGACAAATGTAGACAAAAAGCAGTGGTGGACACACCATCAAATCCAACACAACACACCCACAACTTCACAGGTGGCAAACAAAACATGAAACATGATCCCACAAACTTGTCTCCTGACAGTTTGGGGACATGCAGAGATGACTGCAACAGTGTTTGTTGGTAGAGAATTAAAATGATATTAGCAGCCACTGTTACACAACTGTATATATAATAATCTAGACTGCAATAAATCCTGTATTCAAGGATAAAAGCAGAACAACACTGCTGGGTGTATTCAGCACATAATAGCCCATTTGCATCTGACAGACATAAAGGACATGTATCATTGTGTGGGATCTAGAACTAAAAAAAAAAGAAGGGAAAAAAAGTCTGTTCATGACAGGGAGGCACGCAATATGGGGTCCAAAAAACATGCACACGAATTGTGAAGACCCACCCTTTGACACATGCTACTGTTGCCCCCATTTGCCGTCGTACAACAGAACTTACAGACAAGACTCAAGTAAGCAGCAATGCAACAAACCCTGACCAGTTGACATTTCACGCTGCAGTCCTGACTCCAAGATTCAAACAGTGTTCGGTGCGTGGGATTAAAATATATCATTAACATAAGTACCTGTGCTGTGTGTCTGATATCCAGGTGAGAGAAAAGCATAGCAAACTGTGCAGTAACAAAAAATGTGACCCATCTTTCTGTTGCTTTCAGAAGTTGCACTATGGATGCTCTGTGTTGCAGTGTCAATTTCTGCTACTTCAAGCTCCACCAAAGCACTTCATGAACAGTGGCTCTGTAACCGGTCAGATACATGCCTGTCCATACTACTACCAGCAAATACCCTGACCCCCATTTATTTATTTATCTGTTGGAGAACCTGTCAAACAAAATAACAGCCTCACCATCTGCTGATTTTGTTCCTGGTATGTGCTGACCTCAACTGGTAAAATACATTTACTGGTTAACGTGAAGCTTTTCATGGGGATACAACAGAGTTCAGATCACAGAATCATGACCCAACATACAAAATATATATATGCCAACATTACAGCAATGCGAAGTATGACTTTTCACTGAAGCTGTGAGGTCCCCATGACAAAGATGATAAGCTGTTTAAATGTCTGCACACTGTACTGGAAGATACACAATGGGTTTCTGTTGCAACTTTGCTGCAATCTCTTATAAATACAGTTTCAGAACATGATTAAAGCAAACTCGGACAGAAAGAAGCAAAAATCGGTTAAAATACAGCAACAGAAGAAAATCTAAAAACAAAAAGCAACAGTACACAGACTTGACAGCCAGAAAATCTGGAGAGCTATAAGAGGCCCTAGAAGTTCTCTCCAATCTTTGCTTTACTCTTGACACTGGAAAGGCTTCTGCCTGGCCTCAGAATCACCAAGACATAATTGTTGCCTTACAACACAAGCCCATTTCCCTCGCTAGTCTCTCCCACAGGGACACAAAATTCATTTTCCCCCATGCACATCAGTAATGATAATCTGAGCACGCGAACTGAGAGTGTGGAGTAGACAGCTTCGGTAGAGAGAAGGAACTGTTGGGGGGAAGAGAGGAAAATCCTTTCAAAAGAACCGATGCCAGGGCGAGTGGAAGGACAGGCCATGCGTGTGCATGGAAAAAGCCAGGACATTTGTTTTGCTTACACGCCAGGAGCTATCAGGGAAGATGGAAGACAAATATTGAGTAAGCTTGTGTTAGAGAAGACAAGGGGATGGCAAGAGGGTGTGTGTGTGTGTGTGTGGTGGGGGGGGGGGGGGGGGCAGGGAGAGAGGAGGAGGAAGCAAACAGCCCACCCACCTCCACTCACACTACCCCTAAGGGGATGACAGCAGAAGAGATAATTGAGCGCCAGCACAGTATCAGCACTGAGTGGCACTTCAATTTCAGCTCAGCCTGCTTCAAAGATTGATTTCAAAGGCATAAAGAAACCTTCAATTTCCCATCTGGTCTGAGAGCAAGCCTGCCAGCGCCAGAAGACTTGCCGAGGCGGAGCGAGGGCAAGAAAGGGAGGGCCGGCCGAAGGAACGACAAGCAGCAGAGAAACGCTGTCGGCCATATCTCCCTGACATACTCGTTTCACACAGTCCCCGACTTCGGTACATGGACACCTTCGTGCTGGTGGTGCTTGGAGGCACTGGAAGGTGTGGACAGTGTGTGCACAGACAGAGCTGGAGTGATTCATGCAATCTCGCTCAGCCCTTCACGGTGAACCAGTAACGATCGTCAAACGGTTGCTGCAAACAGCCCGCATGCCTACCAACCAAGCAGCTCACCGCGATAACTGGAGGAGGGCTATAGTAACCAACCACCGATCAATATCATGTTTTAGTACGCTGAAAATGTGGGCGGTATAAACACAACAACAGGAAGAAAAAAAGAAGGAACTCATGCGGTCAAAGAGGAAAGTGAAGTGATGTCCAACTAGCGCCCTCCTCTCCTTCGACTACAGTAACTATTTTCGCCGGGTGCGTTGCTAAGGAGTTACCGTCCCCCCCCCCCCCCCCCCTTCCCTCATCCCCACCCCCCAAGTCTCAGTGGACGGACGATTCGCACCATACGCCAGCAGCGGGAAGTTTAGCGACTTGTCTCATGCGACTCGTGGACAGTATCTGATTTGACAAAGCAACAGTGCTTTACTGAAGTCTGAAAACTTCCATTTACCTGACGCAAGCACGGTGCGGTTTTTTTGTTTCATTTTTGTTTTGTTTTTTTGTTCTTCTCCAAATGTGTGCCAAACAAAATCGACAACGCTGGAGGGAAGACTCATAAAAGAGCCGACATGAAACTGGTTCAAAGGAAAACATTTACGTCCGAGATACACAAGACCGTCTGCTGGAGGGCAACAGGCATCGCCATGTGAAGTCAGTGATGATAAAGACTGACCATTTCAGGTGAGATTTCAGTCACAGAGAGAGAGAGAGTGTGTGTGTGTGTGTGTGTGTGAGAGAGAGAGAGAGAGAGAGAGAGGGGGGGTTTCCTAGCGTGCAAGCGAACACGACAAACGTATCGATTCACTAATGGACCTAGAAAATTGGTATCATGATATATCCCCTCAGTTCCTCCCATTTCTCCCAGGGATAGCTTTGGGCGTTGGCAACTGCCGTCCTGATACAAACCAAAGCTGTTGTGCTTAACATCGGCGCACATCACACACACACACACACACTGTGAATGAAAACACCCGAGATCTACTGAACAAAATTAAATGATGCTGTGTCGGGAGCAACGAGTCATCATTTTTATCACTGCTTGCCTTACACACACACACACCCACCACCAACAACAACAAAGCAAAACAAGAACAAACAAAAAACACAAAGAACAAAGACAAGGCCCTGAAAAACGAAGATTAACTTGAGCGCAGCAAGACGTAGGACGGGGGTTTGGGGGTGGGGGGGGGGGGGGTTGAGACGGGGCTGTGAGCCGTGCCGGAAGCTTCGGAAGCCGGCTGAGATGGGAGGGGAAGGTGGTAGAAGATGGCATGGCAAAGAGGTAAGTCAGTCTGTATCTAGGCAGAACAGGTGTCTGGGTGCTTCCCATTAACCCGGCTACAGGCAGATACCGCTCTGCTATCTGCTAATCGCAGATGGTCCCAACAGATTTGTACCCAGAAAACACCCATTAGTCAGCAAGGCCCAAGTCCAGGGAGGGTGGGGGGTTGGGGCTGAGGCTGGGGGCGGGGTTATATGGGTTTCCGCAGGAGGAAGATCAAGTTTCGAGTTCATTCACCCTTAGGCACTAGATTTCCTTTCATTGCCCCCAAAAAAAAAAAAACAAAAAAAAAACCAAAACAACCCAAAACAAAACACGACAAACAACCCAAAAAAAAAAAAACACACGCAACTACAACAACAAAAACAAGTTAACAACACAAAACAACAACCACCAAAGAGAGAGAGAGAGTGAGAGAGAAAAAGAGAGAGAGAGAGAGAGAGAGAGAGAGAGAGAGAGAGAGAGAGAGAGAGAGAGAGAGAGAGAGAGAAATCACTCGTATCTGCAGTAAACTGTCCTAGCTTACTGTCCATAACCAGACAGTCACAAAACAAGCGTTGCCATGAACTGAAACTGAACAACGGCCATGTAGGTTGTCGGCTTGTCGCACGGGAGAATGCACCGCCTATTGTGACTGTACGCCCCCCCCTCCCCCCCACCCCGCCCCTCCTTCTGATTGCCTTTGCTGGGTGTTGGCAGGCCGTGGAACAAGTAGGCGAGTGGTGCAATATATTCAGTGGACGGCGGGGTGGGTCTGCTATCACAAGGTGTAGAGCCGGCAGGAAGCGATAGATGATTGGATTGTTAGGCACGACAAAACGGGAAATTGGCTACCTCCTTGTCGTTTCAATGCCGGCCAGTCCCCGTGGCCAATCTGGCGACTCGGGCCCCCAGGAAATGATGCCTTGATGAGCTGACTGAATTTTGCATTACCACTACTACAGATGACCCCCCCCCCCCCTCCTCCCGCCCTCTCTCTCCCACCCATCCCCTTTATGCCTTGTGTCTGTTCCGTTCCCTGTTTCCTCTCCCTAACCCCCCCCCCAAAAAAAAACAAAACAACAACAACAAAACAACAAAAAACAGGAAGAAAGTCTGACATGTAATTAACTTTCAGGAAAGAAAATGGAGGTACGGTTAATAGATGGGGTAGCAGACACCACTGCTTCTGGCAACAAAAGACAATAATACGACCATAATTATGCCATCCATAGTCACACCTCGTGTTTCATTCGCTAAAACACAGACTGTGCGGTGTCAGGTCAGTTGAAAGTGTACAAAGACCGTACCCCCCTCCAATGCACGTTTTAGAATCAAACGTACCACGTGTTCGTGACTGTACGGTCTTTCAACATCACGAAATGACGACAAAAAAGAAAAGAGAAGAAAAAGAAACGAAGTACAAACACTCCTAAATTGCTCCGAGTTTTTAATTCCGCTACTCTATGATATGAATAATGTGCAATCATTCCAGTGTAATTGCACGCGGCAGCGCTACGCTGACGACCAAAAGAAACGCGACACAGAGCGGTAGTTCTTGATGGGTCGCAAATACAAAGGGCTGGGGAACTTGTTCTTAATACGAAACAGATCAAAACTCATCTCCCTATTGGACAACAGAGGGTGCTGGGGGGGAATAACTAGGTCAAAGTTATGGCCCTGAGGCAAGTGAGACACTAGCACCCCATTTTTGAGCTAACGAGGGTGGAGGGGCTTTCGAGTGTAGCTTCTGCAACCCAAGTGAAGCGTGAAATGAACCACCTTCAAGGAGTCGGTGGTTACAGAAACCAATGCACTGACAACGCGTCCCGTAAAGACAGCGTTGGAATAAAAAGTGGCGCGCCTCTTTTGGTCCTCGGTATATATATGCCGGGTGGCCCGTAAACGATGCCTCGCACGCGGCAGTAAGCAAACACTACGTGATGGAAAAAGTGATGATAATGATATAGCCCACACAAACTAATATGGTCGACAACTACCGCAGCATGGAGTCAGTCTCCTTTGAACACATCCACACAGGAGAGTATTTATTATGCGGCATATACACAGTTATGTGCTATAAAATCGGCAGCTATCTAAACATCTAATTTAATATAGCGCCTGAGCCTGTAATAGTGTAACAGATCGCCTGAACAAAACTAGCTGTGACATACACATTGTGGCTGACAGTACAGTGCATATGTAAGCCCTGTGTTTTATAGGTAACGGTC
>JABMCL010002017.1:412500-530000 GCA_018857735.1 Alviniconcha marisindica
TGCAATGAGCCTCCATTGAGGCAGAAGAGCGGTTGACAAGTCGCTTTCTTGGCGGGCCATGAAAAGTTTACCCGCAATTTGTCGCTTTCAGTGGAGTGGGTCTATTAGGATATTGCGGAGACTCCCTTTTCACACGTGAAACCTATTCCCCCCCCCCCCCCCCCCCCCCCCCCCCCCACCCCCGTTCTTGGATTATTGTCGGTGACTGTGAGGAACCATTTCTCTTATCTTTCTCATGAAATCACGAAGAGCTCAGCAAAGTGGTTACGACGACAGTCCAGAATGATCGAACTGGACGTGATAAAATTAGAGCCGGGCATGGTGAATTCAGTTAGATCACACACGGGAGAGTAAAGCCCTTGTACATGACGCCTCTGAATCAGTTCCGGCCTCCAAAAATCCATCGTTTTCGGGCAACTGGATCGACGTCACGCTGAAAAGGCTGCGTTGTGTGCCGTGGAAACAAAAGGCGTCAAAATGTGTTCAGGTTTCAAAATGTGCTCCGGCATCGTGTGGAGTGAGGAGGAACGTTTCGCGGTCTTCAGAAACACGGATTACCTTGGAGTATGGGTGAAATCTCGCCGACTGAGACCGCCGGCATCAAAATGGCGTGGAGAACACCTCTAAAACCATCCCTGGGAAGGGATTATGCCATCGGGCGCTGGACCCTACCCAGAGGGAACCCAGTGGGCAAACAGCGACAAATCAAGGTAAGCTCGTACAAATATACACCCCGAAATGCTAATGCGCCAGGCTGTGGCTCTGAAAATGAAGACTGTTGTTTAAGCTGCTATTGCCTAAAAATCCGAGCCCCCCACCAAAAAATTCTGACACTGTCGAAAATACGCAGAGAAACCTTAGAAAAGCAAGTGCTTTTTGAAACGCTAGAACATGTGCTACGCATGCCAAACAAGTTCGTTGTTGACATAGCTGAGAGAGGGGGGTAATTGAGTACTGTGCTGGGAATTCATAGCAGTTCGGTGGCAAACAACCTTCCCCCCGCCCTCTCCGGAGCATTTTTTTCAGTGACGGACAGATCAGAGAGTCTGATGCACTTACCCACCCCACAAAAATGTCAAACGAAAACTCTGTCATGCCATTTGGGTCACAATCGCTTTTATCTCCGGCAGGCTGGAATTGCTTAATGTGATAAGCCACTCGACTTCCCCAGCCAGGGAATGTTTTCGGGCCTGCAGGTTCTTCCACCCCCTACTCTTTCTTTCCCATGGTGACTGTGTGTCTGTGCATCGCCGTTTTGTCCTTTCCACAGCAACCTCCCCATCCCCCACTGCTACACTCTCCCAACTGTCGGAGTTCTACACCTAACTGACGTGTAAAGGTAAGTCTGGGCAGCACATCTACCTAAACAGCTGTAGTTTCACTGCCCAACTCCATAGCATTTTACGACCCGAACCGTTCAAGCCGTGAAAAGCCAGCACGCCAAGACTCGGCTACAGAGAGAAGAACGCCACTCTTGAAATTCCATCAAGCAGATTAATAAGGCTGAAGTCTCGGGCAGACTTCTGTACTCAAGGGAGGCCACTCCATTTGAAGAGGAAACCAGATCAACCCCCACCCGCTCCCCCCCCCCCCCCCCACCACTCCCCCAACACCTTGCTCCTCCGTCTGATCAATGGGATTGACAGTGCAGTTCAAATTTACCCTTAACCCCCCCCCTCCCCCCCCTTGAATCTCATTTCGTTCTCTTTCTGAGCAAACTTTTTTTCTTTCTTGGAGAAGACTGGCAGCTTGAGAGTGATTACCCCCCCCCCCCTTTTTTTCTTTCTTTCTTTCTTCTTCTTCTGCCGGGGGGAGATCAAATGCCTGCATTTGTCAAAGCAAGGATTACATTATTAATGTGCTTCTATTTCCTCTGAGTGAAACTTGCTCTTCCCTTGCCAAAGGGAGACTGCAGATGGAGAAGAAACTACGACGAATGTTAGAGAGAGAGAGAGAGAGAGAGAGAGAGAGAGAGAGAGAGAGAGAGAGAGAGAGAGAGAAGGGGGGAAGGAGGAGAAGAAGCAAAAAGTACAGACCGTAAATAACAAATCAAAAACCCAGATGCGTTTGATTCATTTTCTTTTCTTTTCCCTAAAAGCCCTTTGCCGAAAGAATACGCGATTTGTTCTGACATCGGACACAGTAATGGCATCTCCACTCCGGTCAAACAGACTTTTTCTCTTCTTCTTTTTTTGAAAACCAATGGTTCCGCAATTGAGACGCGGGAGACCCCATCTGCTGAAGGCATTACTCAGACCGTTCAGTGACAGGTAGGAGAGCCGAGTCTTTCAGCCTACACCCCCTTCTCCATCAACGACTTCACCGTTTCACCCCCCTCCCACACACACACCTCCTTCTCCAAGTTCACCAACAAAACTGCTGCAGTCCATTAGACCGGGGTGTCTCACTGTGCAAAACAGAAACATTCATCTCTCTCGCCGACGACGTGGGTCGCCCCCGAGATCAAAAGGCAACAAGAGCTCTGTGATCCCCTCTAGGGCAGAGAGGCTAGACAAGCAGATAGAGCGAAATCCAGACCCCATTAGGCCAATGACAAATCTGCAGGAAGGCCCTGCTGGGCTTGCAAAGGTCTTGGGCTTGTTTGCTGAAACCCTACACCCTCGGCTCCAGCGATACTCCGGCAAGGGTACAAACGTGCTGCCCGGGCTGCAGCGTGTTCACTCTCTGCGTTGTTGCTGCCGACGTGCAACGTCTGCTGCAGTAGACAGTATGGAGGATTATGTTTTGTTAAAGGTAGGGTGGGTCTCCAAGTATGTATATATAAAGCCCCCCCCCCCCCCCCACGTGGGTTTGCTGACACTTGCTGTGGATATCCGTCGCCACTTTTCAGTATGGGAGGATTATGTTCTGTTAAAGGGAGGGTGGGTCTCAAAGTCTTCCCCGCGTGTCTGCCGACACTTGCAGTGGATCTCTGTCGCCACTTTTCAGTATGGGAGGATTATGTTCTGTTAAAGGGAGGGTGGGTCTTAAAGTATTCCCCGTGTGTCTGCTGACACTTGCCAGAGATATCCGCCGTCAAATACTTTTCAGTATGGGAGGATTATGTTTTGTTAAAGGGATGGTGGGTCTAAAAGTATCCATAAAGGTATGCTCCGTGTGTCTGGTGACACTTGCAGTAGATCTCCGTCGACACTTTTCAATATGGGAGGATTATGTTCTGTTAAAGGGAGGGTGGGTCGCAAAAGCATGCATAAAGGTATCCTGACACTTGCAGTGGATCTCCGTCGTCACTTTTCTCCCCTCAACCCACGCGTTAGTTTATTGCTGACAGCCCACAGCTGCACTAAGAAACTCTTCCGTTCTAATATACATATATATACACACATTTTTACCCTACCGTTTTTTAGTAACCTCATAACGTGGGTTGTTGCTCTCTTTATCTGTGTTTGTGTGTGTGTGTGTGTGTGTGTGTGTGTGGGTTGGGGAGAAGGGGGAGAGAGAGAGAGAGAGAGAGAGAGAGAGAGAGAGAGAGAGAGAGTTTAGGACAAATGTTTTTTGGTTACTGTAGTGACTTTTACGCGCGCGCGCATGTGTGTGTGTGTGTGTGTGTGTGTGTGTGTGTGTGTGTGTGTGTAACAGTTACCGGCTCGGTCAGATCAGACATCACTTTAAATCCCTTCTTTGTTTAACAACTGTTCCAAACCCCTCACGCGTGAACAGACCAGTGTCAACTACAGTCATACTCCATTACATACATCCAGCTCGCCCCGTCTTGCTAGACAACGCCGTATAATTGCTTCCCGTTTCAGTTTTGACAAGTCTCGTTAATGAACATGGTTCGTTTTTTCCTCCCTCTCTCCGTGTTATTTGGGGGGGCGGTGGTGTCCTAGTTTTAGACCCTCCTAACCATGAAACCAACCCGTACTTGTAGTCTGCAGTCGCGAACTGAACGGGCTCTATTTTTGTAGGGGGGGGGGAAGGGAGGCAGATTTTCAAGCCGCCACGCTAATGAAACCCGCTTCATTTAAGAAGACAAGGTGATCCCACATCGTGGAGCTCGCTCATCTTGACACGTTGCTGGCGTGGTCTTAAATGTATTCGGAGAAGCTGCAGCAATACTAGTCCCCCCCCCCCCCCCCCCCCCAAGCTCCAGCCCTGGGTCCACTGTCCTATGGGAGCAATTCGACCCGCACCGAAGTGGAAAAATGAAAAATGAAAGGTGTATCAGCGGCGGGCAGGCAATTAACAGGCCAGTTCTGTAAGGCAATTATGTGTGGGAATCACTCTCCTGGTGGCACAAAGGCGGGAAATGAGGCAAAGCCAGGCTGTACTCGCCACCCTCTGGAGAAGCCCCGGCAATTTTCTGCACGGCTTCGTCCGTCAAGGTAGAACTAGCAGCCCGGGGAAGAAAATGGAGGGCCCGGAGAGCTGAGGGACCAACGACCCTCATTTGTCAGTGGATAGTGTCTAAATAATATTATGAACAGACCTACTTGCCCAAACCTGGTTCAAAACCCAATTCCGAAGTCCTGGGAGAACTGCAAGGGCCAACAACCCTCGTTTGTCATCGGGCTGCGTGCGTTCAATTACTCTTATGAAATCCGCCCGAACTGCTCCAATCCCACACGCCCACGGCCAGTCCAGCCACACACACACACACACACACACACAAAGGGGTTGGGAAGGGTGGGGGGGGGGTATGGGGGACGGGGGGAGGGTTACACTCAAAAACCCGGATAAACGTGAGGCCAAACAACCCGTATTTGTTATTCGGATAGCGCTTAATTAATGTGATGAAGACTCGCTCGGCTCTAAGCCGAATTCCCAAACCCAATCTCGTCAGTTTCCAGGGAAGGTGGTCCAATATAGGCACCGATTTCGTGTCCGACGGCTGATCCTTGACAGACGAAATTGAGCCGAGTGTGAAATCAAACTTGCCTCCTCAAAAAGAAACGCAAAACCTTGAGACCTGTCAAATATGTCCCGGGCAGCAGCCAAAACTGCTCTGCTGAATTAGAGAGGCCCACAAAGGGAGGCAATTTCCTGGCTTCGATCGGCTGGGTGTAATAGGATGGCTGATATGCATCGGATGCCTGGCTTTTCCTGTACAGACCGCAGCATCCACTGTTTGCTAAATTAAATCTATTACTTCCTACCAACAGATGCATGCCCCTGCATAGAGGTCGCGGGCTTGCCTCCCTCAGCTCAATTCTCTCATCACATTCGGAGGAATCACTTTCTGGCCTGTTGAACTGGCTCCAACGACACCGCACCGTCCACCTACGCCCGCGACTGGTTGAATGTGGAACTTATAGTCTAAGCAATCTGAAAGTTCATATTCTTGTATCATTCTTTTTCATTCTTAATGTCCAGTACACAAACCTGCGCATTATGCTTCCAGCATCAGACAATCTGGGCGCTCGGCTCGCTGACCCTTTCTTCGCTGGGCCAGCACGACAGGCTAGATCACTTTCATGCAAAGTGGCGAGCTGTGCCAACAAACGCGATTTTCATCGACTATTCTGCGTGTGCCCCCGTCCATATGGATTCAATTATCTCGGAAGGCAACAGCTCTGATTTCGGAGTTTTTCAGTAAAAGCAAAAACAATGGGGAAAGGAATACAAGGCTCGGTTGTTTTACACTGAGCTCCCAAAGCTAAAGATATTCAGTGTCATTCTCACGCTCCAAACGTAGAAATGGCCCTGCCCTTTCTGAAAAAGGAAATAGCCTAACGTGCAAACGAGATCTGCAGTGATTTTAAACAGACTTCCATTTTTGCACAAACGAGCTCCACCTCCCCCTCCCCCCTTTTGTTCCTAGTGCGTTTTTAACCAGCTTATTTTCAGCTTAAACCTTCCAGAACACACCTTCCACTGGAAAACTATTGATTGTATACGCAGCTATTACCGGTCCAGATTTAAGGGAAAAAATCAAATGTCAGTCACTCTAATGTAATTTGCCTTTGATGCGATGCAAAGCAATCTTGTTCACCCACATAAAATAAATTCGTCTTCGCCATCCCAATAAACGTAGAAATGGCCCTTTTCTTTTCATGTCTTTCCTTCCTGATAGAGCCAATTACCTCTTGATGGAAAACTAGCACATTGGACAAAAATCAAAAGCGTCATTATACTAGAACGTTAAAACCAATTTCGACTGTACACAGACTTGGGGGCTAAAGCCGTATAAAAGGATTCGTGGGCCAAGCTAGAGAGCACAAAAAGAAAGAGACGTAATAAAACACACAGTAATTCTAGATTCCATTCAAGGCAGGAAACATGGGGGACACACAAGACACTCCAAATTGCTTCTGACATGAAACGCTTTTTGCTTTAATATGCCATCATTTTCCCTATCATATTGCACAAACGCACAAAAGCAGGCAATGCGCTGTGGAGATAAAAAGTGCAATGGAGATTTTAATGGCGGCACAGACGGGCAGGCATAATCAAGGCAGCTAGGTCCTGAATAAACCGTCTACAAAGCGTGTCAAAGGGGTTTTAAAGGCTCTGGGGACCAAGAGCATTAATGAAAGTGAATTTTCAAGTGACTGCTCCTGGTCTCACGGCGCTCTTGTTGGCAAGGCAACAGAGGTCTTCAGGAAATACTTTCCACGCTGTACTAACAGCGAGTAAAGACCTTAGCATAAATCTGCTCTACACGTGCAACTTGGGTATTACAATGTAAACGACACAGGATTACGACGTTAACACAAACAAAGCAAGAGTTACTAGTACATGCTGGGTGGCACTAGTACTGACGAACTTTATACGGTGGAGTCACTCTTTCAAAATCAAGCCATACAGAGAGAGAGAGAGAGAGGAGAGAGAGAGAGAGAGAGAGAGAGAGAGAGAGGGAGAGAGGGATTGAGTTAAGAGAGACGTCCTCGGTGCGGGGTTTATTTACATGCCACTACGGCAGGAAAAAGTGCAAGTGGTCTTAAAAGGGGTGGTCTCTCGTCTGAGTGGATTTTCGTCCAGGCTCCCACTGTACAAGCCGGCATACCATCACATCTTTTTACCAGTTTAATGCAGTCATGTCCACCTGCATGCTTTGAATTCACCGCCTCGTCCTTTCCTTCACCCCCTTCTCTACCCTAACCGCCGCCTACAGGTCGCGAGTATCCACCCGTTTATTACACTGGCAGTCACATCCTGCCCACTCACTGACACTGGCGCTTCTCGCTCCAGTCTCTGGTGAGACGGCAGCTTCTTTCGAAATGAGCTCACTTGCGTTTTACACGCCAGCAAAGCTATCATTCGCAATGCTCACTTAGTGAAACAGTTTGTATTGGCACGAAACAGTGGGCCCGTTTTCTCAAGCTGCACCAGTTGAGTAACTCAGCTTCACCAAATGTCTCATGATTTAGTCTCGTTTCCTCTTAAGAGAGAGAGAGAGAGAAAAAGAAAAGAAAAAAAGGTCGGTGAATTTACCTTCCAAGCCATAAACAAAGCTGGCTCTGTACACAGTAAATATCCATGTTAATGTCCTATTCCGCGTGATAAATCATTACCCAGTCCATTTCCACAAGCATTACTGCCGCGAGGTTAAGAACCATTCTCATGTGAAGCAATTTAGGCTGCTGCTGCTGAAGTCCAGCTGTTCGACACGTAGTCATAAGTGTCCAGGTATACATGCAAGTCATTAAAACCATTCATCAGATGAGTTCTGTGAGCGTTCTCTGTCCGCACTTGCACACAGACGGGCACTGTTACCAGCAAATGTATCATTTCTCTGGCGTGTCATATTGTCAAAATGGATACGAGGTCAGACGTTCTAGCGCTGAAAACCATAAGACTCAGCGCCATCTCTTTCAGTGTCAATGTTCAGAGCACTCTGAAGCCCCCCACCCCCCCATTCTCTCTCTCTCTCTCTATGTTCTTATTCTTTTATGGCACTAAGGAACTAACTCTCGCCAACATACCGATCTCCTGTTCAAAACAACAAAGTTACACAGTCCGTGATGTAAACTTGATCAATGCTCTCCCCCCCCCCCCCCCCCGTAATAAGCACAGCGAGTGATTCTCTCACACGTCCCGTTTTTTGTGTGTGCAAAAAGGCGAGCAGAGCCTGTGTACCGAACGGCAGTTCTTTCTTATGGCGCTAAATAAAACAGGACGAAACCAGCCCGGGTAAATAGTTGCACAGAGGCAGAGAGTGCAAGGCACTGAATGGACTTGTTGTGTGCTTACTCCCTTTGGATGCCGAAGCAAGTCCTCTAATCCAATGCTACATCAAACAGCATTGCCATCACGAACGCCAACAAAACCACGAAACACAATACCGCACAGACTATTGCCTGAAGTCACAATCGCTTTCACAATCTATTTGTCAGGCTTCCCGCTGGGTTCAGAATTACTTTCTAAAGAGAAGTTTTCACTCGGCTTTAATGTTTAATCAGTCAGAATGGAGCGAAACGTGTGGGCTATTATTGTACAAAGATCTTCATCATAACGAAACAGACCGAGAGAACCTAAAGGACGGAAGAAGAAGAAAAAAATAATCACTTGATTTTAATGGTACCACCCTCCCCCACATTTTTATTTTATTTTTATGAGCTGGCTTGTACGAATGCGAGTGTGGTCTGGCAAGTCGGTTACATCCCATGTTCCATCATGGATCAGATGAAATCTTTCGTACTATACTTTATATATCTATATGCATCATGTCGACCAAGGGTCGATCCCAGGGCCCCCTCCCCTTTCCCCCCAGCACACGCATTGGGGCTTATGGCCGTTTCATCTGACAGTCCCGAGTCCTTAGCAAACGTCCGGTCAGTAGGAATGCCATTTGGTGGAAGGCAGCCCACTCGATAAACGCAATGCTTCATAATTCATAGCTCGCATACAGCTGCTGGCTTCATAATTCATGTCTCAATGGCGTCTATCATCTGGAGTGTTCTGCTGGGGCTAAAAAACGCAGCGGTCCGCTTTCTACATTTAGAGATTAACCAATAAAGAGCCTCGTTTCAATCTATCTGTCACGAAGGCCCGTGAGGGGGAAAATATATTGAATCTTACTCTGGCTTTGAATTTTCTTTTATTACTTGCACGGCACGCCTTTTTCTCATTGAAACTGCGCTATAAATGGGGTGGAGGACCTAGCAGGCTTGGCTGTCCACCAGCATGAAGCTAACTGTAGAAAAGGAAACCTCTGTTAAGAGTATTGAACGAAAAAGTAACCATTTGCAACAGAACGGGGGTGAAGGGACGGGGGCGGGGGGTGGGGGGGGGGGGGGGTAGTAGGGAACATCTCTCAAGAACTTTAAAACAACTTTCGCTCTTTTTACGTCGTGATATCCCTTCAAAACACCACGGCTTGTATTACAAAACAATTCATTTTTTACGTTTACTGGGCCTGTTCACTGCACACAAGTCATTACTGCTTATGCCACATCGATGTGTAGCTCAGCACAATTTACCCTTTTGTTTTCCCGGTCTTGCTTGCCGGCCCCGCTTCCCTGTTGACGTGTATCCATTTCACTGCCACAAAATGATTCCATTTCTGTGGCAGGCTGCATGCTAAGCCTGCCCCGCGTGACTGAAGGCAGTAAGCAGCTCATTCTCTTTCTAAAGCTGATGGAATTTGTTAGGAGTCCTCCAGCACACCGTCCACGACACGCCGGAACAGCCCTTTACGATTTTCACTTGACCTGGATTGGGTTTTGTACACTGGTCCTTGCACACACACACACACACACACATGCACACACGCACGCACACACACACGCATGCACGCAATCAGTGGAATTAGACGTGGTGCACCACGCCACACGGTGAAGAGGGGCGGGAGAAAATCGTGCCGACAGCAAGTAATTTTGAAACCAACTTGATCAAATCTGCAAGTAGAGACGCTCTCAACCCTCCACACACTGGAAATGTGGTCGAAAACCAAAGTCCATGGACTGCGGCCCCCCCCCCCCCCCCCCCCCTTAAAAGGAGAGGTAGCCTTAAGTAATGAAGACAGACACGCACACGTGCGAATTTAAGACATAAACATCTCAACAAGCGACGCGACCTTTGGAAGACCCCCCCCCCCCCCCCCCCCCCCCAACCACACCGACGTCACTTCCACAAACCAAATTTTTTAGACACCAGCCCGACCACAATAATCATCAAAGCAGCGTCTTCGTACCGCAGCGCCCATTCTCTCTTCACGGCGTACTTCCACGTCAGGAGAGAACAACAATGAAACACAAGAGGAAATGAAAATGCACACGATTTCCACCAGGGATTACGCAGTTTTTCCTCCTATTTATTCCCCATTCCGGTCGGCGCTGATCAAAAAGTCCAACAATTCATTTGGTATTCAGCGGGCCTACAATGGCGCCGTACTCAATAGTGGGCATTAATGAAGGTGGGGGTGGGGGACGTGGTGGGGGGCAGTGGCCTGGCCGGGGGCAGCCTGTAGGAAACGGGCACCTAAGGGACGTACGCGTATCACACTGCTTTCCTCCCCTCGACTTGCTCTACATACCCTTTTCATAATCAGTAGTTTCATGTTCCCCCAGTCCCAGTCGATACACTTCAATTCTCTCCCGCCGTTAATGCATACAATATTAACGAGAACGGGCACGGCCATACAGACAGCGCGCAGGGCGCTTTCTCCGTCCGAGTGTAAATGTTTTTACTGCCAGTGCCGCAATGGACTGACGACAAAGGAAAACTGAACCTGAAAATATTCACAGAGTAGTTTGTGAAAAGAAAGAAAAACAAGGAGCAGACGCAGATCGCAAACGTGGTATTTGCCTGGATGGCATCCCCTTCGAAAAGAAGAAAGGAAAAATAAATAAAAAATAGAAGGAAGAACAAGCATGACGGTTTATTCAAACAGCGGAACACGCAATAAAACAGCAATAAAGGCAGACAACACGATGGTAAGTGTATACACGCTGTATTCCTGGCGGTGCTGTGTTTCATGCTGAAATGCACATTGGTATGGGGACGGCAATAAAACTGGAGCACTTAGTGGGCCGACAAACGTAGGGCCCCTGCTAAGAGCCCCACGCTATCAGATCTAATGCAACAATACAAAAACAGGCTACAAACTCTATCAGAATAGCAATATTCCCCAGCAGTACTGAAATGCAAAAGCTCCAGCGCCAGATAAAGGCAAAAGGAGGCACAGTAGGAATGGAATGCAAGGAGCAAAATGACGTTACCTGGACACACAAAACTGAAGGCGTGTGTGTGTGTGTGTGTGTGTGTGTGTGTGTGTGTGTGTGTGTGTTGTGTGCGCACGAGTGTGAGCGAGTATGCGCTTTTCTTTTGGACCATTTTCCTTGTGCAGATCATGGTCCATAAAAGTGAGGTTACACTAAGTTACAGAAAACTCGAGTGCTCTATTCTACCACAAAATATGTAAACGTGTGCCAGTTGTTTGTTTGTAAATCTGGTATAAAAAAGGTTACGCTAAAGCTACATTCTACACACACACAAAGGTTGCTATCCACACACACACAGGTTGCATTACACTTGCGTTTGCTGTAGACTACCCCACCCAGCGAGTGTGACACTGGACAGTTGTAGCAACTACCCCGTTCTAGGCAGACGTTCATCGACAGGCAGTGAAGAAGCCGACACAACTAAAAGCCGCCGCCTTCATTACAGCTGTAATGGCAATTAGCGACTCCCTCTTCGGCCAGCTAACAGCGGGCTATTTCGCAACCTTATCACCCAGTAAAGCCTCTCTCATCTTTTCCCATCACTGTACCAAGTAAATTGCCCCCTCTAATGCGTTATCGGGCAGAAGATGCATGGCTTGCTGTTCATTAAATTAAACCATTCTGCAGCCTGCTGGGCAAGAAGAGAACAGCCGCTTTGTCGACACAGGTTGGTTATAATCAGCTCCGGTACACGTGGGCAAGCTTCATTGGTTGCCATTGCAACCCAACTTGGAACACTGTTCGGCCTCTTGTTTTTTCCGTCTGGTTTTATTTCCTTTCCATAGTCGCCGCCCTGATAAAACGAGCTGTAACAGAGCGTTGTTGCCTAAGTGGCAACCCCCTCCACCCCCGGCCCGGAATATTGTTCATTGTTAGTACCGGCAGTTTTTATTACCTATTCTCCCCCCCCCCCCCCCGTTTCATTATTTCTGGAGCAACATACACACACAATACAATTAGTAATTAAAGGGAGGGGATCTGTGTGTGTCTGGAAAAACAAGTTTGGTGACAAAAGGCTGAGCGGTTCAGAAAATATCCACTGAACAAAGCCTGGACACACACAGAGATGGACATAGTGATTCCAGTATACCCCCCCCCCCCCCCCGTTTAAATATAGTCCAGCCAAACGTATCTGTGGTAGTATCACACTAGCAGAGTAATGATGGTGACAGAGTGTCATTTTACTAGAACTGGAAGGTTGTGTTAGTGTGTGTGTATAGCTTCACTGGAAGGAAATGAAGCAGTGATAGCTGTTGCGTGTGGAGCATCATCTTTCTTTCTGGATGGTTTTTGGCTTCATGCAACTCCGACAAAAAATGGTCACGTCAAGCGTAACAACTCCGACAAAAAATGTAACAAGGTGGGAAAATGAGTTTGCCGTTTGCTTCATTTGTATATAACTGCTGACGTTGGGAGTGCCCCCCCCCCCCCCCCCAATGGAGCAAGCTTCTGTCTACAACTGGCAAAAAAACAAAACAAAAACAAAAAAGGGGTGGGGGGAGAAATATACAATACACGGTTAGAGTCAAACATGTTTAAGCTGAATCCGTGTATGTAACTGGTAGTGTGTGTGTGTGTGTGTGTGTGTGTGGCTGTGTGTGGCTGTGTGTGTGTGTGTGTGTGTGTGTGTGTGTGTGTGTGTGTGTGTGTGCGCGCACGTGCACACGCGCGTGTCCATATAAAAATACAGCTGACCCTCTGGCTTTCCCCGTTTTTCAACCAAAGAGAAAGAGAAATACGCTCTCCAGCTCTTTCTGCATAAAACATTGCGTAAGCACTACCATATTCACCTGGGTACACGTGAATTTGCATAGCCGGAGGGAGCACACGCACACACCCACACCCACGCAGTGTGCACCCCACCCACTCAATAAAACTCCGAGACCCTACCTGGTAGACTTGCATTACCAAGCACGCAAGTGCAGCAGGTATTATTAGTTTATCGTGGGTTCGTCATTGCTGTCACACCGACATCCTGTCAGAAAACGTTATGAGCAGTAGCACAAAGCGAGCACGTTATGAGCAATAACGAAACGCTAGCAATGAGCAGCAGCGCAATTACAAATTGGAACTGTACGGTCGGAAGGAACCTGGCTTTGCTCACCCTGTGAACCAGGGCGGTTTTATCAGTGCCAACAGACTGTGAGTCTAGCTTGCAGGTAACATATTCAATCCCAGTAGCTTGCAGGTAACGTATTCAATGCTAGTCACCTGCCTGAATATTGCTGCCATTGGTAGTTTAAAAAGAACTGGCATGAATGTGTGTGTGTATATATATATATATATATATGATATATATTCTATCAAGGGGAGCCACAGGCAACAACCAGACTGTTGTGTACGTCAGTCACCATTTACAAGATAAATTTATGAGTTTTTTCTTTACATTTTATGCTTCAGAAATGTCACAAGTACCAATATATATTCACCGACATTATAAAATAAAGCAGTCAACGCTTGTCACCAGATATTTCGATTTATAGCAGTGAAGCTGTGACAGGAGTTTTTGTTTGAAACAAAGCAGAATTGTCTGTCCTTCACAACAAAGCGGTCAAAGTATTGTCCTCACAACAAAGGAGAATTACTTTGGGCAAATGAAACATGGAGATGGTGCTTTTGTGTAGCTGTCCTGAAAAAGCAACACTGTTACAGCTGCATGCAGTTTTACTGCATCTGTTACTAGATTAGCACTAGCAGGCACCAGTATTGTTGTACAACACATCTGTTCATTAGATTAGCGCTAGCAAGCACCAGTACTATTGCATAAAGTAAAACAACAACAAAACCCCAACAACCGCCCACCACTTTGTTGCCATTGTTGTAACCTTATGAAGCCGAGTTCAATGAGGAATAAGAGTAACAATCAAGGTCCAATGGACTACTGTTGCTCAACCCATCACCTCTTACTGAAGACGTAAACTGTGTGAGACATTACAACTTGTTCTTTCATTCTAACCAACCCTAGACTAAGTAAGTCACCACAAGAAGTTAACCCTCCAGGTTCACTGTGCACACATCAACATCAGGTTCGCTGTACATCGTGTATCTGAGCTCTACAGTAACTTTCCTATGGCTGGCATCTTATGCTTGCTTGGTTTACCGTTTGTTACAGAAAACAGACCAGAGCCTAGAAAGATGACAGCCTACCTTTTTCTTCGAAATGTACAGCAGTGCCAAGTTTCCTTTGATCTGCCTGGAATCGCTCTCATCTTCTTCACAGAATGACACTATGATGGACTACAGGGCCCAAACAACATGGGAAATGACAGCAGCAAGGTATGTGAATTTTGGCCTTTTGAATCTTGTATTATTCTCAACTCCTTGCAGCAAATTATGCAAGTCCTGACCTTTCAAATCTGTACCTCAGCTTGTCTGTTTCTTTCAATTCTGTAAAGTGTCAATATCACAGTGTTTGACAGTTCTGAGGATGCTAAGTTGAAAAGCTGTCATTTTTAACAATCTGTAATGTGTAGTATGGAATAAAATGGGTGCATGTCAGAGAGAGAGAGAGAGAGAGAGAGGCCTGACAATTCAAACAGCAATCTCTGAAAACCAACGGGGTGAGGGCCATCCCAGAGCATGAGTGGATTGAGGAGAATGCTGTACTTGCGAATCTTTCTTTTGTTTGATTATGGTAAGTCTGCTGGATTGCATGTGTTCAAAAGCAGGCTTTGCATCAAAGTAGGTTTTGCTTCATTGTATTCAACCATGTTCTATCATCAAAATCATCTTAATAATAAACGTAAAATGATGTACACGAAGAAACACAGAACATACATTGGATGATCTTTATTTCCAAAGAAGAGGACAGGTTTAAACGCACACACACACACAAGAACATGACAAGGCATCCAAAATCTTCCAACTGTTCAAGTTAACAAGAAACAGACCATATTAAACTTATATGTAATATAATGACAACCCCACTCACCCACCCAAGAAAGAAAAAAACCCAATCAACTTGATTCCTACCAGGTATTTACACACACACACAGTGACATGCACACACACACACACACACACACACACATATACTGTGAAAGGATTGTCCATATCTATAAATTTTTCTTCTTTTTTTAAAAGGAAATAAATTTGAAGATGAAGAGTGGTGGAGGGATATTAAAACAGACATGTTCCCTTTCCAAACTTTGCGAAAAGGTAATAGTGGAAGTTAGAACTACACTGTGCTTACAGTTATACTCCTCCTGTCACTCAGAAACTTGTTTTGATACTGAGTTAGAAATTTGTACTGGTAGTCAAAAAAGGCTTACAATTATGAACAAACCCACAGTATTTAAAACGGCATACTTGACCAAGTAACAAATCCTTGCTTCTGTTCACGTAATCATGTGGGAGTAGGGGAAGGGGGTGAATCTGCTAGATACACACTGCCCACACTCTAAACTGCAAACCAAGAGCCAAAAAGTATTTCTTCCATGCCCTGCTATTGCTTAGCCCTTGCCTACAAAGACCATTCCAACTAGACACCTCACAGCACACCTACTCTGGGGATAAAATGCTGAAACCGGAATGGACCCCTATCCGAATCACCAGCTACCGACCCCAGGTCTCTTTTCGAATGTCAGCAGTGACAAGGGAATGTAAACAGAAACAAGGTACGCAATTATCCCCCCACCCCCCGTTTGGGCCCCCTGTTGCGGGCAGGTGTTAAACTGGAGTTGCGTGTGTAGGTAGGTGCCATCGCTCTTACCTGGCCTGGGCTCCATACTGTTGGGCATGGGTATCTGACCTGCTGCTGAACCAGGGGGCTGCGGAGATAAAAAGGGGTAGGCAGGCTGTGTCAGCAACACTCCACATCACTTGCACAAACTGCAGTAACTGATCAAACATCAAGGGGGGACCACTCCTCCCACCACTACCTCCCAAAATTCAGGCCAACAAAATCTACACCTCAATTTGCATAAGCCATACGTGTACATGCATGTCCAAACTAACCACTTTTTAGAGGATCTGCCAGGCATGCAGCAGACACTCTAATTTACAAGGAATTGAAAACAGGTAATGAGAGAAAAACAAAACAAAACAAAAAACCAGAAAAAGTGCTGTGTGTTTTACTTCACCAAAAGCAGGGGAAAGTCTACAAAGATGTAACTGGCTAATTAATGATAGATTGATTTTTAACACCCAGTCAACCATGATGGTTATATCAGGGTGAAATACATTTTGTAAGAATAAAAATTAAAAATATACACATTCACAACTAGTACACTGTCAGCTAAAAACGTTTAAAAAAATCAGATCCAAAATGTAACAAAAAAACTGAATTGTTCCAAAAAGTAACAATGCTCCCTTACGTCAATCAAATCACACCCAAAAAGCAAAATATGTTCTATAGTAAGCAACTCGTCACACGGACCACACACAGGCGGTTCCTATCCCTTCAATAAGAGTCAGTCACACAAGAGTGACCAAAGTTAGTATGGGGATACGGGGACAAGAAATACAATTACTCAGTTTCAGAAGAAAGATTATGTGCTAATTAACAACTATGTGTAACAATAATATGCATAATAATAACAATAAATCAGACTGATTAGGCATTTGCCTTCATTCTTTGTTATGGAACATTCACAAATCTTGTTGAACTTACGCCATTGAACTCGTTGGGCATTCGAACAGGAACCCGGGGACCTCCTGGATACCTGGGGGACATAAAGGGCTGCAACAAAAAAAAACATCAAAATAAATCATTTGGAAACAGTCTATGTACACACTTGGGTCAGAATCCGTAAGCATCGTTCCGGTACACTCAATAACAGCGACACCAACACCAGGTCCATCAGAAATGAAATAGTGATAGTATGAAAGAGAGTTTGAAACAAAACTCCCTTTGCCATGATTAGATTTTGCAGGGGGTCACTCTGAAAAACATCTGATTTCAAACTGATGGTGGAAGTCACTCCTGCTTTCATCTCTTCATGGAGGGACACAAATACCCATACATGGGTGGCATCCATACCCACAGGTGCAGTTGCACCCATAAACAGGTACAGCTGTACTAAATTTAACTCAGAATTATTTATGATATTTACACATGTATGCAAACTACATCAAGACAATGCAGCCTTGCCAGGCATGCTTTGCGTTGAAATACTTGTCACACATTGATCAGGTGAGCGAGGTTTTGTTTGTTATCCGAGCCACTTTTCTCTAAACAGATCTTTCCAGCTTGTGAACAATTCTGTATAACTACTGCATAAAAGATGACTCAAGTCCACCCACAGCCAGTGACCAGCTGTGACATGCAGCCTGCCTATTTTCCATGAGAGCATTATATTAAGGTTCCTTTGTACCTCCACTTCTAGAGATGCAAATGTTTTTAACTATTTCTTGCTCTATGGATTTTTTTATATTTGTTTAGCCCGTTACCTTGACACTTGCACAACATTCAGTGTTTTTATTTAGTTTTTCATTGTGTGTGATTCTACATTTATTTTGAATCCTAGACATAGCTTTATACCTGTCATAGATCAAAACATCAACATATCAGGCTACGAGGGACTGTGTGTGTGTGTGTGTGCATGTGTGCGCATGCAAATTTGCACACAGTGAGCTCTTTTGAGACACTCTGACTATGGTAAAATGTTTCTGATGTATATATTTTGTGGGTCCATGCCACAGACTCCTCGAAAGGATGCAAAATAACGAGTTTGGTGAATCTGATACTACTCTTCTTGCTTCTGAACTTGACTACACGACCTTATACAGTTATAAACTATAAACTACTACCACACTCAATATGCATTCTTCTAACACATATTCTGTGTGTGTTCTTCCAAAATGCTAATCAGAACAGTATACAGAATTTCCCTATCACTTAATGTTATGAGTTAATCACAAATTTGATGCATTCTGCTGTATTTTATTCAGTCTGACTGTACTAGGGTTTGCTGGGTTCATGTAGTCCAAGAATCACAGAGAGAGAGAGAGAGAGAGAGAGAGAGAGAGAGAGAGAGAGAGAGAGAGAGAGAGAGAAACTCAGAAGTAACCAGATTTCATGTGGCCCTCCAGGGGTATTTTGTTCTTCCTAATTTGTAATCTGGACACCATCTGAAGTGTTCCCGTGTGGGCTTGGCAGGAAGTGAAATGAAAATGCTTCATTTGTATGATTTCCCCAGGAAACAGGGGGAGATTTATTCCAGCCATGGCAATCAAGACGAGTCCCAATCAGCTGATGACACGAAACTAGTATCCTGACCTCGAGCCAGCTATTTTTTCTTCACCCCCCCTCCCCCCTCAAATGAGTCATTCACCTTGTCATTTCCCCCTTGTCATTCCAAGCCAGAGATGGATGGCCTTTGTTGACTGTAACTGTTTTAAACTTCTGAGACCTGAGCTAGAATCATGGGTTTGGCTCTGCACTGGTTCTGGCTCAACCAACATGCCTGTTTTCAGTCAGGGGTCATCAGCAGGTAAATCATCCAAGGTCTGTGCAATCCAGTCAACATAAATCTAATCCATTTTGTTGTTGTTGCATTCTGTTATTTCTTTCTTTCATGGGATCAATTTTATCATGTCAACAACTGTCACTGAGCAAATTACAACTCTGAAATGTTTTATCTCCCTTTCTGTTGGCCATTCTACCTTAGAAGGCACCTCCGCCCATTTCATTTTTTGTTGCTGTGTTGTTTTTTGACTGCTTTGACCGATAAAGTAAAGATGTGAGGAGATGAATCTGTACAGACAATGAGAATTGGATTTACCCACAGAAATAACAGTTCATCAGCTGAAAGACAGAAAAAAATGGGCTTTAGTGGAAGAAACAATAAAGACAAAGGAGAACCACAGTCTGCTGTAAACATAAAAGCAATAATTCAGCATCTAAATGATACATCTGCGTAATAATCTCTTACCATTGTGGCTGACTGGGTGTAACATTAACAATCAACTGTCTATCTAATAATAAAATAATACTGATGGATTGCTCTTATACAGCACATATCTTTTTGAAGAAGACAAACTCAATGTGTGTGCTACCTCATACCCTTCATACATATATATATATATATATATATATATATATATATATACACACACACACACAGGTGTACACACACTCTGGCTGGTAGGAATGGTCCACCTAGGTTTGTGGAAAAGCCTGTCTGTAACAGCAATGTCTTGAGCTGGGTTTTGAACTCAAGAGTGGAGAGATTTTGAAGACTGGCTGGAAGCAAATGCCAACCAGATGGAGTGATAAAACAGAAAGAGCCCTGACCCAAACATTTTAAAATTATGTTTGGAAATTCTGATAAGCTTCTCACATGAGGATCTGAGGATGCATGACATTTGATATGTGCAGGGTGAAGTTGAAAGGTGAGACAGGAGTGTTACTGCTGACGTGACCGCAGGCAAAACTTGGCACCTTGTGCCCACAGTGGAACTTTACAGGCAGCCAATTTTAGGTCATTAATTTTTAACAGTGGTGTTTTGGGGTCTCACGTTCCTTTAAAACAAGCCTCACTGCACTGTTCTGAACCCTCTGCAATCAACCTATCTGTTCTGCAGGCAGACAGGCTAAAACCGACTTGCAGCAATTAAGATGGGAGGTTATCAAACTGGTGACAAGTCTTCCAGAAGCACTTTTTCAAAGGCGTGACTGGATGGACGCAAGGTGTCTTCAATGTTACAGTCATTTAAAAATCCCTGCAAAGGGAGCGAAACCATGGCTGGCATTCCACAGCTATTCCAGATGCTGTTTGAAATGGGTTGCCTCTCCTTTTGTGACCACAACTCCAGACTGTAAAATGTGGCTGTGGTGTTTGGGACCTGCTGCAAGACTTGTGAAGACCAATACAAAGCACACACATATTAGACAAGCTACATTCATGTTGCAAAAAGATGGCCTAACACAAAGGTTTAAACACCTGACAACCAGAATGAAATGCAGTTAAAATTTACCATGTTGGGTTTAACAGATCAGGTCAGGGGAGATAACCCCAACAATTGCTAATAGTCTGGAAGAGCTGCATCCCTTGAAAGAAATGCACTGGTGGTCCCCCCCAACAAGCCGACAAATGATTTAAATGTGAACCCCCCCCCCCCCCCCCCAAAAAAAGGGTTCACAAATATGATTCAATGTAAATAATATTAAAAAACAATTAATTCTCAGAGTAAAATTACTGAAAAATAATTTAAACAAAAAGTAAAAAGAATAAAAAGAAATGAGCTTGGTATATATGTATATACAGTATAAAGGGGGTGGGGGTGGGGGGGGGGGGGGGGGGGCGGGGCACAGGATGATAGCAAACTTAAGTCAGATTTTTTTTTTATAACAAAGCTGAAAACACCACAGACAATAAAGAAAAGTCCATCCATTATATGTTTATTTTCAACTGGAAAATCCTTATACCATTACAAGTAAATCGGGGAATGCTTTTGGGTATCTCCATTCTTTCAATGATGCCATGACATCCAACAATTTCTAAAAATAAAAGTTCCAGGAACATCTTACCCCAAAACAACATGATAGATCCTCCATTCCCCCCTCCCCCAGAGAGAGAGAGAGAGAGAGAGACAGAGAGACAGAGAGACAGAGAGAGAGAGTTCAGTTTGCTGGAAACTGAAACGGAGCCAAGGGCCACATTTGCTTTGCACTAATTTGAAGAATTTTCTCTAAATGAGACACTATGTCACCAACAGCAATATTCCAAAAACACTCAGAGAAATCCACGAAACAAGACCAACACTTTAGTAATGAGCTACAATCAGAATGTATGACAAGTAAACCAAAGGCTGGCTAGTTAAAAGTCAACTAAAATAATGTAAGCAACAACAACAACAAAAACAAAAAACAACTCGTCAACTGAATCTGGACATAAAACCAATTAATGCTAGAGAAGAAACACACAGGGTCATAACAACAAATGTTAGCAGCCACACAGAAATTTGTTAGAAAACGTCTACAACTGCCTGCTCACAGCTTGCAATTAAAATGCTACATTACAGAAATGCCACTAAACTGGCTGAATACATTAACAAATATTTAATGCATAGATCTTATAAGTGATGAAAAGAGCAACAAATTCTGCCTCAGTGATCAAGTTTTCTTTTCTTTCTTCACTGTGTGTGTGTGTCTGTGTGCGTGTGTGTGTGCATACCTGAACACGTGCACGTGCATGTGTGTGTGTGTGTGTGTGTGTGTGGGTGGGTGGGTGGTGTCAACTTGTCAACTGATTCCATTCAATGCAAACAAATTTAACCCTGTTGCTTCCAAATGAACTTTCAGATGCATAAGTTTGCTTTTGACAATGTATACTGTTTTTCCTTTTATTCACTATGTGTTTTGAACACACTGTTTTTATGACTGTTTATGTGAAATCATTCCCTCCTTGGTGATTGTGGGCAGCCTGGGCTTAGCTGAGATGAGGTGAAGTAAGAAACAGTATTAGTATCACTACAATAAAAAGATTCAGATGAACAGTGTAACTAGCATCACATTCACAATTTCATTTTCACTTTGGTTGGACTCCTATGCCTAACTCGTTTGTTTATTTATTTCATCAATTTCTTGCATCACTGACTTGATATCTCACAGACACTAAGACACACTGACTGATTCATTCCTTCATTCTTGTCTAATTTCATTAACATTCACTCCCCCCCCCCCCCCCCCCCCCCCCCCATATTAACTGAAATATACTCAAATGAAGTCCTACGGACCTTCTTTTAAGTCAGCCATGTTAATTTTAACTAATTCCAGTCAGACATGTCAAACATAATGAAAAACTAATAATTTCCTCTATGCTTGCTTAGAGTGGACAAGTTTTATTCACAAATGACTAGCTTGCTATTTAAGCCATTTTGAAAAACAAAACAAAAAAACACCAAAATTCAAAAAAACACTGAGATATATATGGGAGCATCAGTCTGATATATCATGTAATTAGCAAGAAGTAACAGCCAGGTCAAATCACAGCCTTGCCTCGCAGCCTCAGGTACAATGCATATGATGATTTCATGTGTTACGATGTGGAGATGAGGAGTGACAGATGATCAAACCTGAGTTTATACGAGATGATCTTTCACTAACAGCAACTAATTCAGGATTCTTTGAAATCAGAAAGGGGCAACCAAGGACTGAGCTTAAGACTGTTATGAAGCTGGGGTTGACTTGGCATGCCTGAAAACACTCAAAGTGAAACAGTAATAATTTTTACCACCTGCTGATCTTGAAAGGCAGTGATTAAACTTCGGTCTGATTACAGCTGTCTAGGCTGTTTTCAAATGATGTCAAGATGCTGTCATTCAAAGTGATCATTCTCATATCCCAATCTAAAGCTTCTTCTCCCATTAGAAAAGTAACCCCCGTCAACCCCCACTCTTTTGATTTTTCTTCTTTTTTTCCTCTTCTTTTCTTCTTCTTCCAATTTTGTACTCACCAGGTACACTACTAAACTCTGATCTTAGCTCATACTCTGCCAAGTTTTGACTTACAAACACCAAGTTACTGTGACTTAAGATGGTCTCGGCTTATACTCTACCAAACTGCGCTCTAAGATGATATTTCTATCTGTTCACAGACACAGCTGGACACCAAAAGGCGGCAGCCACTGGATTAAAGAACTGCACAAAAGGGGTAATGACTAATGGACTGGGCCACCTTTAAACATACATGAAAGAACTAAGGTCAATGACTATCTACAAAGCAAGATACACAACTGAAAATAAAAAAGGAACAGCACCTACAGAAAAGAAAAAGAAAAAAGAAGAAAACAACAACTCAATATAAGAAGCATGAAAATGACTAGAAAAGAAAGAAAAAAGAAACCATGAACTAGATGAAATTAGGACTCAGATCTGATATTTATCGCATTGCGAAAAACAGAACTGCTCCATAAAGTCCCCAATACACTCTCGCCACTTATACAGCCAGTGTCTTCTTTTTAGATATATTTTCCCCCCCATTTCTTAATTGATACAGAACCTGGATACTCATTTTGTTTTACAGTGCAAAAACCAAAAATCATGGCACTTAGTGACTTAAACAGTACTCGTTTTCAATTGTACTTTTTCTCAAAATCAGTCATCCGCATTTTGAACCCGATGGCTCCTGGCATGAATGCAGCTAACCGAAAATAAACCGACTTCTCACGTCCATGCAGGTACAGCTCTCTCTCTCAAACTGATAAACTGCATGCATATGAATTTCTGGAACATCAATACTCCCCATTTCAAAACTTATAACATGCACCCCCCCCCCCCCCCCCATAACAGCTTTAATCAACCACGTGAGAGAAGAATGGGGGAATAAACGAGACATGGCGATGGTAAGTGAAAGGAGAGTGCTGGGGAATGATAACTAAGATGAAGATGGCGATACTCACTTGGTTAGGCCCCGGGCCAGGCCCCATCATGGGGTTGTGAGGCGGTGGGTGGGGGGACGGCTGAGAGGCAGAAGGCTGTGACATGTCAATCCAGGACAAAGTCAGGGTGCTCTATGCTAGTCAGTCCGTTGGTCTAAGAAGGAAACCCAGGGCAAAGTCTGGTGGATTCAGACTTTGCTGTCCTTCAGTCTTTAGTAAAAGTCCATCTGGTCAAGATTTTGCTATTGGTGAATCCAAGGCAAGGTCTGGGCTGATGAAGACTTTGCCAATCCGGGTTTGCTTGACTACTAGTACTAAAGAGGATTTCTACAGTGCTCCACAGTAGCACTGGGTTACAGTGCCTGTGATTCCATGACACAGCGTGGCTTACCATCTGGCATTTACAGTTTATAACTCTGAACAGTCAGGCCATTCTAGACTACCGTCAGTCAATCTGTCATAAAACTGTTACTGATGATTTTAGAACACTTTTTGTGTGAATCAATGAGAGTGTCGGACTGTTTGGTGTAAAACTATTGGCTAAATTGCATCAGGGTAATAAATGTGAACAATGTTTTTTTGTTGTTGTTTTTAAAAAAATAAAAAATTTTTATAACTTGTCCAAATACTTTACTTTATCTCACTTATTCTCATTAATGGTCGAGTTTTCATTCAAAGACCTACCAAATGAAAAGTGTAAGGAACAGCAAGAAGTTGTAAAATACTGACAGAAACTGTGCTGCTTTATAGTAGAATAATGCTGTCTTACAAAAGGTACAGTATTTAGCTATGGAACCTAACAGCAAATATTAATCAGGAAGCAACAATGTATTTAAAAAAGAAAAATTAATGCACAAATATCCCCAATAGAGATAGGCTGGTACTACTAGGTACAGTTGAAGGGAAGTGACTCTTCCTGCTGCAGGCCACTCACATTCAACAGATTACTTCCCTTCTACCGAGCCCCTCTTTCTGAGACAACTCTTGCACACCCTGAACAGAGCTTGACAGGAGCAATTCTCTCCCTTACATCATCACCCACTCCAACGCAATTACCGCCCCTGCATGTTACCCAGTCACTGACGCAGCTCCACACAACTAACTCACTCCTCAGTCAAGTTTTGTTCCTGAACTGTGACTTGGCTAGTCACCTATTTTGCAATACTAACAAATTGATGTGTTAGCATTATCATTATTAGTTAAAGCCAAACACCTTTAGAAGCTGCATGTAACACATTTAAAGTAGATTATAATTTTACAAGAATAGTTACAGGATGTGTGTGTGTGTGTGTGTGTGTGTGGTTTGCTCTGTGTGTGGGGTTTAAGTATAATAACGAAACTATGTAACTCAATCAGCAAATACAAAAAAATGTTACAGCAGATTCAGGGAAATAAATAACCACTTAGCCATCTCAACAGAACAATCAACAACCTGCAGGGTTTGTCCTTAATTGAACTGTATTCTTAATGCAATGAACCAACTCACAAGTGCAGGGGGAGCAGAATAAGATTAAAAACAATTCAGAACATTTCTTAAGTCTGTGTCATGCATGGTGTAAGGTTTGTCATAAGACTGGCATTCTGCAAGGTTTGGAGGGCTCACTTTGAAGCTTTACACTTGTTTTGTTTAGAAGATTTTTGCTTTGCTTTTCACACTGTCAGCATTCCAAACCTCCACAAGACCCTGAACTGTTCATTGTAGCTGTAAAACTAAAAGGCAGGTAGGCTGGGGGGCACAGTGTTTGTACTGGTAGAGGTGACACTTACAGGGAAAAAGCCACCGGGTCCACCCGGCATTGGGCCGCCTGGCATACCGTCTTGTGGTGGCATCTGACCCAGCGGACTGGGTGCTGCTGCATTCTGAAGCAGAGAAAAACACATCCTGTGTATCAGCACGTCAACTATCCTTACGTCTTAAGACCAACAGACAGACCACAATCACAATCAGTCATCACACATCCCGTGTATCAGTGTCAACTACGCTGCTGCATTCTGAAGCAGAGAAAAACATCCCGTGTATCAGCATCAACTATACTCAAGACCAACAGACCAAAAACACAATCAGTTATGACACATCCCATGTATCAGTGTGAACTATCCTTGAGACCAACAGACCAAAAACACAATCAGTTATCACACATCCCATGTATCAGCGTGAACTATCCTTGAGACCAATAGACCAAAAACGCAATCAGTTATCACACATCCCATGTATCAGCGTGAACTATCCTTGAGAACAACAGACCAAAAACACAATCAGTTATCACACATCTCATGTATCAGCGTCAACTATCCTTGAGACCAACAGACAGACCAAAAACACAATCAGTTATCACATATCCTGTGTATCAACAACAACTATCCTTGAGACCAACAGATGGACCATAAACACAATCAGTTATCACACATCTCATGTATCAGTGTCAACTATCCTTGAGACCAACAGACCAAAAACACAATCAGTTGTCACACATCCTGTGTATCAGCATCAACTATCCTTGAGACCAACAGACCAAAAACACAATCAGTTATCACACATCCTGTGTAGCAACGGCAACTATCCTTGAGACCAACAGACCAAAAACACAATCAGTTATCACACATCCTGTGTATCAGCGTCAACTATCCTCGAGACCAACTGACCAAAAACACAATCAGTTATCACACATCCCGTGTATCAACGGCAACTATCCTTGAGACCAACAGACAGACCAAAAACACAAAACTATCCTTGAGACCAACAGACGGACCAAAAACACAATCAGTTATCACACATCCCGTGTATCAGTGTCAACTATCCTTAAAACCAACAGACAGACCAAACACACAGTCAGTTATTGTATCGGCATCAATAGTTCCAAAGGCCAGGAGAGAGAGAGAGAGAGAGAGAGAGAGAGAGAGAGAGAGAGAGAGAGAGAGAGAGAGAGAGAGTGAAACAAAATCATTTATTTTCTACAGATGAGCCTCATCACATGGGTTTATGGCAGAGTGGACAGCCTGCAGCAACAGCAGCATGTAGGACTGCAAGCTTCTTTGGTGGGTGCGATGCCCTGACCCGATGGGTTTGTACATGCCCTGACCTGACGAGGTTGTACAGACACCTGGCCTGATGGAACTTTGCGGCTGAGAAATACAAGACAGCCTGGCCTGACCGTGTGGTCAGGGTGACACGACAGCCTGATCTGATGGGGCTGCAGGGATGTTTTGAGGGAGCTGCAACCGACAGCCGTCCAGTTCATCTGAGCCACTCAGCTGCGAGCATGGTCAGGGCATGATACACACTCCGAGCATCGCTTTCCGGCACCCTCCTCCAAACTCTGCCAGATTTAGTTACGCCACTGAAGTGCCGACTCTTTATCTCCGCGCAGCTGTCCACCGACGCGGTCAGCGCCCTCCGAAAGTTTCGGGTACTAATATGACTGTAGAAGCAACCTAGCGCCAAAGCACGCACGTAAACACGAGACCATCCAACCCTGGTAAGAAAAAGAGTTCCGTCTCGATCGAAACGATTGTGGTTTTATTTGCGCTGGTGTACACTTTGTTGGCGGCTATACATGACACGCCTTGTTTTATTTGAGTTGTTTGTAACAAACTTACTGCTATTTGAGCACCAACAAAAAACTGCTCGTTAGCTGACAGTTTTCTGGGCCCTATGGCGTAACTAAATACGGCAGTGGTTGAAGGAAGTATGTTGTAAACCAGCGCTTGGAATTTGGGAATGATAAGCCGAAGAACAAAATAATTTGTAACTCGGACATGTATACTCAAGACTTCAGAAGGAACCTTCATTTATGCATCAACTGTCCATCACCACAGGGTCCTGAAAACGTTGGTGGCACAGTGTGTGTGTGTGTGTGTGTGTGTGTGTGTGTGTGTGTGTGTGTGTGTGTGTGTGTGTGTGTGTGTTGCTGTTGATAAAATTGGGCTGATGCCACTCATTAAAGTTTGGTCAGTAATGTTGTCTCGCTCACACTCTTTGATCTCTTCTAACCCCATCCCAAATCTATCTCGAGTTGTGTGTGTGTGTGTGTGTGTGTGTGTGTGTGTGTGTGTGTGTGTGTGTGTGTGTGTGTGTGTGTGTGCATGCATGAAACTGTAAGACCAGTGAGATACTTGGTACCTCTTCATGTGCAAGACCAAAGTAATTAAAAGTTTTCACACAAGCCAATGGAACAAAGGTGCTCTTATTGTAACTTCAGTCTTGCTGGGCTACTGCATAACGTTCTAATAACAATGCCAGCACTATGGTGGAAATTTGTGTTTCCTAGATTTTCAGCCATTAACTATGAAGAGATTAAAAAGATAACCTGTGGATGCCAACAGTGCACAAAATCCAAACAAGAATACTCATGCCATCAACAAGGGGACCCAAATACAGATGGGCTGACACTGAATGGGGTCACGAAACCTTTGTGGCAAACATGTATGGCCACAAACATCTTAACACAGGGTCAACCACCTTCCCCTACCTGGGCACATTAACAGTAACACATCTTTTAAAACCCTGTGTGTGTGTGTGTGTGTGTGTGTATGTGTGTGTGTGTGTGTGTGTGTGTGTGTTCTTCCAGTTAACACCAAAACCTTTTAACATGCCAATTTCCCACAATCTCACGGAAACCTCAGGAAAAACAACAACAATAAAAATTGCTGAAGTAAAGACAGCATTTCAAACATCCCTGCCGTTATTCTTTGTCTTTGTTTTCTTGTTCTTTGTAGACAAGATTGATTCTCTGGATTTTCGTCAGTCACCCCACAAAGGTCACACTAGGATATATAACACAAATCATGAAAACACAAAGACCAAGTCACTGTTCTTGTTACATGTCACTCTCAAGACGTTCAAAGGGGAGGGTGTGTGTGTGTGTGGGGGGGGGGGGGGGGTAAATGAACACCACAAAGGTGGAATTCTTGGCAGTAGGGCAAGCATACTGTGCTACATTCTTACCTACTCTTTGCCCTAACCATTATGCTTGGGTGGGTGTAAAAAACAGTTATGGCTGGCTGGGTGTAAAAAACACTTTCCTCTCCCGACCTACTCTAAACACGGGGAATTTTCGACAGCCCCGAGTCCCATTCCCAGCAAAGAGGATCCCCATTTCTGTACCCCATAGTAAGCCCAATACAGGTGCCGAGTTTGCAGCACTTGGTGCATCATACGAAATCGTTCTGTGCAGGTTCATTTTGTTTTAGGGTCACTTATGACAACGCCTTTGTACCTCTGTACGAACGAGCAACACAGCAGGTTCATTTTGTTTTAGGGTCACTTATGACAACGCCTTTGAATCTCTGTACGAACGAGCAACACAGCAGGTTCATTTTGGTTTCAGGGTCACTTATGACAACGCCTTTGTACCTATGTACGAACGAGCAACACACAGCTGGTTCATTTTTATTTTAGGGTCACTTATGACAACATCTTTGTACTTCTGTCCAAACGAGCACCACAGCAGGAAATTTTCATCACATTCATTATTGCCATCTGACAGCAGCAGCCCAGACGTATCTGCCACCACCCGACTATCCACTGCAGCGGCTGACGCTGTGGCACAGCCATCCTTGCGAGCGCAAGCACTCTTCTTCACGCAACGCAGAGGTGGCGTACCGAACTGGTGACAGACGCGCGCACGCTGTAACAGGCAGACAAAGCCAAGCGTACTACCCCCTTCCCAGTACTGGCCTAACCACGAGAAGGGGGGGCGGGGAGAAAAAGAAGAAAGGAAAAAAGTCTTGCGATCCGAAAGGGAAAGTTTTAGGAGAGGAAAAGGGAGGCGGGTGAAGGGGAGGAGGGTGGGGGCAGGTCGTCAAAAAACGGACTGAAGTGACGAAATAAGGGAAGAGTTTAGGAATCTGAAACAGCCTGACCTTGCACCCCCCCCCCCCCTCTCTCCCCTCCCCCAAGTAGAGAAACACGGGCCGCGACCTCCCTCGGCGAGGCTCCCGAGGGGACCCCACTTTTCTTCACAAGCTGCGCCAGCTAGCGCCCGCGCCACCGTCCGTTCAGTTACACGTCTCCCGACACCGTCCGCGGCGGCAAGACGCGCCTCTTGATCACCGCCACTCCTACGGCAGAGCCCAGTCGATATCCGTCACGTAACAGAGCCACGTGCTCTGGTTGCGCCTGATCGCTAGTGCCACGGACCTGCATTGACTGCTGCGACGACAGGAGTCTTCTGATCAAGTCTGGTTCAATGCACGCGCAACACCAGTAGCCAGTTCCACCTCAGATAAAAATGGTCAACTTGCACCAGTTTTACGACAACAGCCAACACTTTTCCTTCCTGAAATCAGCAAGACTGCTGATGGTCTACCTATGTGTGTCCATAGTCAGTATTTGGGGGCGGGGAGGAAGGGGGGCGCTCATGGGCTGCAGTTTTATCAGGAACTATTGGACTGTTAGTACAGCAGTTGAGTAGTACACGCAAACCATTCTTGCCAATCAATACAGGGAGTTAATTAGCACTCCAAAGACGTCACACGAACATCCCATCCAGCCCACAAACACATCTTCAGTAAAGCCCAAAGACCACTCTCATTCTGCCCCCCCCCCCCCCCCCCCCCCATTCTGCCTAGTGCACCCTTCGGAGATGTGGTTTTACTGTATATAGTGTATGTAGTCATTAGTGGCCCTCACACGTTGGCCCCCACACAGCCAGAACCTTGCCATACACTGTTGTAGCTACATAGGCTACAGTCTGTCTTGTCACTCCCTGCCCCCTGCTGCTTCCGGGATCCCTGTGAGATCTGGCACTCACAAAATGAAGACAATCCTACATTTCCACTATCCTCAGTATTGGCACAAGATAATCATGTACAAATATCAATTTATTACCCTGTCAACCAGTGGTAAGACAACATCTGAGCTTGTGTGTGGTGGTGGGGGGGGGGGGGGGGGGGGGGGGGACTCCATGAACAGAACAGTCTGAACTCTGGGCCGATTCTGGAACAGTTCAACTAGCACAGACTGTAAACTACCTATCCTGAACTAAATCAAGCCAATAGGAAACCTTTAAAGAGCCTTTATTTTGTATGCTGTCAATAGTCAGCAAAGAGCCATTAGAAGAACTTCCATCAAACAAAACTGCATATACTTCTTTTTGCTTATAGTAAAGTGAATCACAGAATGATGCTGAAGTGTTTACTCACGTAAGTGCTAACCATCTCGATCTAGTTTATCAGAACAAATCAACAATCACTGAGGAGGTACTGAGGTGACCATGTGTTACTTACAAGATGTTAAAGCCCAAGTATTATAATTAGTACTTTGTTTATACTTTCGGTATATACTTTCATCAATTCTTATGATTTTAAGTTTCTGTTTCTATGTGCCCATCTGACAGAATTGCCCCTTGTGGGATGAATAAAGTGTCATCAAAATGAACTGTCAGAATTTCCCTGATAGCTGAATTGAGTAATGCGGTTGTACTGCATAGGTGCAAATGACCACCCTGCAATTTGAAATTGTTGTTGATTTCTCTACAAGAAGTGCAATTCTGGAAATTAAAAAGAGATGAAAAAGCATCTGTGTATGTATGGTATGGTTCTATAGACAGGGACAAAACAAGACAAAACTACAGGGACAAAACAAGACAAAACTGAAGCTCACACATCCTCATTACTATTGTACTTTGTTTAGGAACAATATTTTCAAGGTACACACAATGAACCAAGCATGGAATGCAAGAGACTGCATCTCATCAAAATTTCACCTATAAGGCAAAAACCAGTAAGTCCAACTTGTACTAAAATTCTTTTTGCCACCGATGAGATTCTAAAGGCATGCACACACACACACACAAACAACAACAAAAACATACACATTAAAACACACGCGCACACACACACACAAACAACACGCAACAACAACAAATAAACATCAAACCAACACTAGCAAATGCTGGGTAAAGTTTTGGGGCACGTTAGAATGCCAAGCATAAAGCTCCACGACAGACTTGCGTCATGGAACTGTACCGTCTCCGCGCTTTGCAGTGTGTAGCCTACACTCCTAGCGTGGAGACAGTACAATACAGTACACTAAGTGTAAAAGCCGACAGTAATCGAGAGTTAGCCGGTCTCCACGATTCCAGCCTCAAGTTAGTACCCTCGGCTTTGTGTCCGGCCAAGGGCACGATGCTTGGTCACACTGAGGAGTGCGTTCAGGGTTCAAACACTGTAACACCGCTCGATTTTCCGCAATAACTACACATTTTTCAAATACTGTCACTAGAGGCCTAGTTGCACTCAAACACAGTGCATAGTTGGTTATTTTTTTTATAACTCTGGCAAGAACCGATACAAATTTGTTATACGTTTTCAGCTGATGGTGAAGTAGTACACAAGCACGTGAACAAATGGTGAGAAAAACAAGTATCGATCTGATATAATAAACGACATTATTTATTTTGTTGTTGTTCACACTCCCTCCCTCCGTCCTCTCCTTATTTTGTTCTCATTTCGTAAGTTCAACCACCATAGGTCTAGGGACACCAAGCCAAACACAGAAAAATCAATCAGAGTAGAAAAGCGCACCACACGCCGGCCTCGTGATATAAATCCCGCTATTCTTGCGCAGCCCGACTATAGCTAACTGCAGACGCGCGCGTGAGGCTCCAGAGCGAGGAGGGCGCTGCGCGGCGAATATCGGTGGCGGTGGACATAATCTGTGTCATCTAACTTTCTATAAAATCAATAATTGGGGTGTGACGCAGGATACAGAAATAAACGTCCGCCTGGCCTCCAAGTCTGATCAACAACAGTAAATACCTGCACTCACTTCTCATTCTTGCCTGTGCACCAGCTTTAAACAATACGCGTACGCAGAGACAAAATAATAAAATGTGGAAAACGCACAAGTAGGCCGGAGTCCAACGCCATACACAAATACTTGCATTTCTCACAACCTATTTCACACTTTACAACGAACCGACTAAAACGAAATAACCTTCAGCTGTAAAACAATGTTAGATACTAACAACTATACAATACTCTTGGGGGGGGGGGGGGGGGGGCTAAGAGTATGCAGTAGTACAGCAACAACGTTATTGCCAATGCTGAAGACGCCAAAACATTTCAACGACTTGCTAGACATGACCAACCACAAAGACCAGTGAATATGAAAGCGTAGCCTATTACCAACGAATTAATTGAAAGTATCCAACAAATTACATTGACTAGCCCAACACAAAAATATGCGAAATATACTGATTTGTAGTTAATGAATAATCGCTGCACGTGCCGTAATATCGAAGCTACCGTGAGGCTACCGTTGTGATCGCCTCACAAAAACTGGAAGACCATACCTATGGTCAATGAAGTAACCCCATACCCCCAGGTGAAACACGTACTTTGGTGTCATTTACAAACCAACACCTTGCAGAAGATTGAGCCATTCGCCCCATCTATACATTTTCACAGGGATGTGACCTCATTTTTCACAGGGTTTTACAGAGAGGTCGCCTGGCGAGCGAAGGCGTCGAAAGGAGGAATAAACTGACAAGCTGGCAAAGCGACCCTGTGGAGCCCCACTGCCGTTCTGCCGGTGGAGCCTCAAGAATTATAAGTCTGTCTACCCCGGCAGCAGAGTGTAAAGCAGCCCCCACTGTATACCAGACCACAAAACAAGAGTTGAGACAATACCCCCAAAAAACAAACATTTCGCTTAGTCTTCTTCGTGTACCCGTTTTATGCACTCTAAATTCTGAGATTCAGTGAAAAAGTGTCGGAAGCCAAAAGCCATGTAACGTTCATTCAAGTTTTTTTCCCCTTCTCTTTTTATACTTCCAACCAATGAAAGTGTAGAAAACGACTACCACAACTGGAAGCAAGAACGACCAACAAATCGGGTGGAACGACCGAAATAAAGTACCCCAACATTGCGCATCAAATTGTACAACAAATTCCCGGCGCAGTATGTAAGATGTGTGGGGGAAACCTTACACTTCCAAATTCAACAGATATACCTGCATGCAGAAGCTGACTTCCTGCGATCTTCTGCGCACTTCAGTTAACCCCCTTTAACCCTTTGCCCAACGCGGGGAGGAGTTGGAAGAAGAGAACGGGAGAAAAAGCCCCGTGTACGTGAGAGTTTGCACGTGCTGTGCAAACATTTCCCAATTTTATCCTCAGCTTAATATTCACATCCTAACCTCATACAATCGTAACATAAGACGGCAATCCACAGGTGGCGACAATAAGACATACGTTCAACTTTAAGTTTTCACATTATGTAGCTATAGTTTTTAATCTGGCTTCATGAAATCAGACGGAATGGTCAACGATACAAACAGGTCCTAGCTACATTACGGGGCTAACTCTTCAAAACTTGTTGGAGTTTTGTGTATGTATAGCTTGTTTAATGTCTACTGATTAGTAGATTTGACATTAGGGTTTACACATGAGAAGAGTTTTAAAACACGCATTTGATTATGACGCAGTCTGACTGTCAGGAGGAAACCATGAAATTACTAACAAACTCATCGTCATTAAATCAAAATCACATGACCTTACACAAATCAGCCGACTATTCATTCTTGTTGCTAGTAAGCCACATTCTTTATCAGTAGGTTCATCAATAAAAACCTGACAGGCAGGCTAAATCTGACCACCAGGCCATCTCTTAAGAGCACTCACTTTCAAGTCAACCATGAACACTGACCAGTTTACTTTTGATCAACTACAATGAAATGAACGTTTTATATTTATATATTCTCCACAATTGCCTGAAATCAAAGTTCGAGGGTCACTTCATTCTATTTTCAAGTAACTGTTGCTGTAATCATGATCCTATTCAGTACTACTACTAGAACAATTCTGGAGACTTGTCCTTCCATAACAATACCAACAACAAAAACACCTACCAGCCTGGTTTGCAACAATGTAAACTTTGGCCATGTGCACGCGCATGTGTGTGAATATGGAGGAAAGGGTGGTGTACTTTGTCACTGTGTGTGCATGTGTGTGTCTGCACGCATGCACAGTTTATGAAAGTATGGCTGTGCATGTACACCTCTAAGTGTTTGTTGCAAGGCCTAAAAGGCCAAGGCCCAACCTTTATGAAATTTAAAAAGCAAGCCTACTTTGTTCAGGTTACTGCCAAACCTGTTATAAATGTGAATAAAATAATTTACTGAGTTACTAAGTTCATTTAATTTATAACTAGCTCAGAAACAAACACATGATGGGCACATGCTGGTTCCAGCTATGATGCTGTGGTTACACTTTTTCAGCTATGATGCTGTGGTTACTTTTTATGTCAGCACAATTAGTAACTTCATTTACAACTAGCTCAGAAACACGCGATGGGCACATGCTGGTTCCAGCTATGATGCTGTGGTTACACTTTCTATGTCAGCACAATTAGTAACTTCTGTTTACTAGAATCTACTCCAGAAACAAACTCCATGACTGGTCCTTTTCTTGTAGCAACCATTGCTACTGTTGAGTAAAACAACAACTGACAGCCAGATGTTCCCACAGATCAATAGGTTGAGCATGTAAGTGGCACTGGTTTGACATACACACAAATCTGCTCTGAAATGGTTCCACTCTCATTTTCACTTCTTTTCAACATTTTATTTTACCCATATAATTCAACAGAACCAGAATCACCTCTGAGAAAGCTGCTGTAAGCACCAGTGGCTTTGCTGTTGTTAATTCACATATAATATGTAATGGCAACATGTTCAGAAATGATTTGTGAGCTATTGCTTCATTAATGTAAATTTCACATTCATACAAAAAATATTTTCCTTCAATTAAATCACTTTAAAATGATAATATAAATACGAAGTGAACTTCTGCTTTTGAATATATACTCAAACCTTGATCGAAAAAGTCTTTTTTTGTTTTCTCAAAGATAGTGCACACACATTTTGGCTCAAAAATGCCTAATGTGGTGTTGTTGTTCAGGTCAAGCATTTAGTTTACAGAATTAACTTCAGAGATCAGGAGAGATATGACTGATTTTCTGCTGCATCTCACTGACACCAATCTCATTCTGCCTACAATGCAAACATTCTGACACATACATGTTATAAAGTTGCTTATTGTCATGCTTACAGTTACACATAAAGTATGGCATGCTCAATCTTTTCTTCATTTTCTTGTGCATCATATTCATAGGTGAACCCTGGTCAACAACATTCCAGGACAGGAATTTCCACCATGAAAGGTCTGTGTCACCAGATGCTGTAGAACTAGCCAGCAACAGTAAGTGCATGAATCTCAGTGAGCATTTTAGTACAGGAAAGAGATATGCCCACTAAAAAAGGTCTCTCTCACTACAGCTGCTATGCATGTAAGTGGGTGGACCCCCCCCCTAGTCCGCAGCCTGGGACAGGAACAAGCCATTCCCACCAAGAAATGTCTGTGTCACTACAACTGCTAGCTATATGTGAAGTTCATACCTGTCAACCCATACAGTTTACAGGTATAAAAAATAAAAAAATCATTTGGGGGGTGGGGGGGGGGGGGGGGGGGGGGGATATGACCATACTGCAATTCAGGAGATTTTGTTGTTGTTTTAAACTGAGCAAAAAGACTGAAAACTGTCAAACAAGCAGCCGACACACACCATTGCCAAATGCACACTGACTGGCCTAGTGCAATAGGCTCAGAAATCTCATCAGAAGTGAGATTTTGAAGTTGCGCATGTGTATTTCACGCAATATTGTTTCTTCCTTCCACTACCACACATGCCTGTTGGAATTCAAAATGCCGCTGCCACCAGCAAAAAAAACAAACAAAAAAAACCCCCTGGCCTGCATAAGGGAAACACAGGTTCACAAACTCTGTACTAAGGTTTATTCCCAAAAGGGGTTGACAGCTATGGAAGCTGGTGAACCCAAGAGGACATGCCAGTACAGGAACAAGCCATTCCCATCAAGAAAGATCTGTGTCAGTACAACTTCTCTGTGTACAAGTTGGTGAACCCCAACTGACATTCTGGTTACTGAGAAAGACCCTTTGCCATGTCCAATGAGAGTCAACACAAGTCAATAATAATAACACTCCTAAAGTGCTAATTCTTATTATCTTAAAAAGCCCCAAGCGTTTTTTACAAGGAACATGATGGGAGGTGGGGAATGGGTTAATATACATAACATACACTGTACAAAAGTCAAACAAAGCAAATAAAAACAAACAAGTCAAACAAATATATATACATCAAATCACCCCCTCCTCCTTTGATCTATCAAATCAAACTGTGGAGTTGGACCAATACAGGTTGAAGAGATGTTTTCTGAGCAGACTTGAAAGTAGTGACTGTTGCAGCATTTTTAATGTGTGGTGGCAGTGAGTTCCTGACTGAAGGGCCAAAATGTGAGAAGGCATGATAAATTTTGTCTTGTATAATGTACAGTGTATGTTTTAGGAGATGGGTGTCTGCACTGGAATGAGGAGATGGAGAAGTAAATAAGTAAATTGGTGTTCTACGCCCAGTCAACCAGTGTGGTTATATCAGGGCGAAAAGAGACTGAGAAGGAGAACAGAGATGACGGATATCATAATCAGAAAGATAATTATGAGTAGAAGAGTTAATGGAACTGAAACGAGGCAGACAATTTTGTATGAGATACGAGCTTGGACAGGTAACCGGTTGATCTGAGTGAGTTCTGTGTGGTACGTACATTTGGGGATGCACACACTACAAAAGGCATCCCAGTGACAAAGGTCTCTGCCACTACAAGTAACTGATAATGTGATATACATGAATTTCAGTGAAAAAAGTCCCTGTCACCATTTACTGATTTTGGTACAACAACATGCCACTCCCACAAAGAAAGGTCTGTATCACTACAACTGCTATGTAGGTGAGTGGGTGAGTCCCAGTCAACATCCTGGAATGGGAACTTGCCATTCCACTGAGCCAGGTGAGTGTCCTCAGCAGAACCATTATACATGTATGTAGTGGGTGAACCCCCTGGTCAACACACCCACCATTCAACACTCTGGTAAAGAAACAAGCACTTCCCATTAACAAAGATCTGAGCCATTACAACAGATACCTATGTTACTGCAAGTTGTACATGTCTGATTTTCTATAAATATTTTTGTTCTGTCCAGAGGATGGCTGACTGGGGCTTTAAGAACCAATTATCTACCATCTATCTGACCAGAGGAGGAACTAGAAGTAGACATCGACTTTAAATTCATTAAGAGAACATATAACTTTCTTTTTTGGGGCTCTCAGATGACACTGCATACGTTTCAAGGTTATCGAAATATCAAGTAACCTTTGACAGACCCAGCTTCTGAGAGAGAGAGAGAGAGAAGAAAAAAGAAAAAGTATTTGCAGTGTTCAAATACTCATCAGTTGTTTGTTTCCCTTGTACAGCAACCAAAGGCACCAAAAACTACATGTGTGCTTGACTATGGTTTCTGTGAACGTTAAGCACCATGTTTACCTACTATGGAGGCAAAAATGTTAATGTGATTCAAAATTCTCCTCTCCAAAATGTGCTTACTGTTCCTGTATCTTTGTGCATCAGTTTATTCCTTGTACAGTCCAGGCTCCCTGAACTCTTTGTACGCTACCAAGCAGCAAAAAGAAAAGAAGAAAAAAAGTTGACAAAGTTTTTAAAAACAATCAGCTGCCAAGCATTTGTGACAGTCCTCGACCTGATCACAAACCAACAGTAACGCATAAACAACACCAATGCGTGTGTGCGTACATTTTTAAAAAGTGTATGTATACGTGTGTACGTGCGCGCGCTCGTGCGTGTGCCTCAAAGAGTATACGTGTGGGCACGTCCGTGTGTGCGTGTGTGTGAGCTTGAGTTGAGCTGGAGAGAACGAGCAAGCGAGCGAGGGTGAGAGGGAAAGTGAAAGAAAACTGGCTCTAGTTGGCGCCCCCGTCCCCCTCTCCCCACCCCTCGTGTGGAGCCTCACAGCGCTAGCCACCTGCACTGCCTGGCCCAGCCTCAGTCAGCAAAAGCTATTGATTTCTAAGAGTAGCATGTGATCGCAGCCATCCTCACTTCGCTAGATAGAACCAGTAAACTGATTTTTTTTCAAAACACCCCAAAATTTTCACACACAAACACACGATCTCCGGAAAAAGAAGAAGAAGAGAGAGAGAGAGAGAGAGAGAGAGAGAGAGAGAGAAAACACACGATCTCCGGAAAAAGAAGAAGAAGGAGAGAGAGAGAGAGAGAGAGAGAGAGAGAGAGAGAGAGAGAAAGAAGAAGCCCCAAACAGAAAACAGGCCAGAATCTGCCGCGTGGGAAGCAACGTGGAACATGATTTTGTGTTGTATTATCATCGAGAGAAGAGAAGGGGGTACGAGATTCGCTGTATAAACCAAAGCCGCAAGAGCCACGTGCGGACGACTGAAACGCGAGCAGAAGACAGCTCGCACAATCAAGCCTGTCTCTGCTGTGCCTACACTTGGTCTGGTGGATGATACGTTATTTCGGTCGTTTTTACACAACAGTGATCAATAGTGAGAGAAGGGAAGGGCTTCTCATAACTTCTGCGGCTTTCGACCCATCACCCCCACCCCCTCCCACTCCTACCACCCGCCTCGCACCCCCAAAATAGCCCCAGCCCGACCCAACGCAAGGGTACACGCACAACGCAGGACAATCCCATCCCATGTCTCAATTTTTTCTTTTTTTCGGGGTGTCCATGCCCAATATCAGTCGTTCTCCGGCTGTTTATGAACCTTTCTCCACCAACTATCCATCTCGAATGAAGTTTTCGGTGCTGAAACCTTTCACCCACCACTGCAACACCGGAGTGCATCAACCACCCGGGTGTTGCTAAGGGAAATGGTAACCACTTGCCTCTCTCTCACCCTGAAAGACCTCAACAACCAAATAACTCCCCACTCGTTCCCCCAGCCAAAGATTAAAAATAATAAAATTTGGAGAAAAAACAACAAAAACCAGCAACAAAACCAACCAACCAAAACACACACACAAAAACGCACCAACAAACAAAGAACTCACTGATGGGTCAAAATGACTCAGAGCAATCTACACACCCATGCACAGAACGAATCCACAACAACAAAAATACTACTACTTTCTTGGGCCTGTGCTGTGGGAAAACGTGACCCTACTGCGATCGGTGGATGATGTTCTCCCCCCACCCCCCCTTGCTGAAAACGGCGACACGGACACACACACCCGTTCGCAACAGTCGGCCGATCGGTAGGCCACGGAAACTTCAAGGCACTCCAACTGACCAACGATTGCACAACGAAGCTCGGCCCGACGGAAACGACACGCCTTGCTTCCCCCGTGACCACCACCGATCGTCCCCGACAACCAATGCCCACTGTGTCCGACAAAGACTGCCTGGCACTTAGAACGCGGACCTCAGTCGCGAACAACGCCCAGTGGACCAAGCTTATCCCCCCCCGGTTGTAACTATTTTATATCCGAGACAAGCTAACTTTACAGACTGTCCCTAATATGCTATCGCTCTGATAACCTTTTCGGTCTTTGGCATCTGAGGACATTAGGCAAAAAGAACGAAAGGAAAGAATGAACAACGCCCAAACAAAGTCCCGCGTGGGACGCCTCCACACTGACGGAAGAGAGGAGACAGCTGCGACAGTCGATTAATTAACAACTGGAAACTATCACTGCGCTGTACCACTACCAGTGCCTACCCACGACTACAGGACTGACATTAAGCATCAAACGTCAACTAGCTTGGTGGGGGTTCTCTCCACGCAGTACGCCACTGAGAGGGCACTGCCCGATGCAATTCACCCAAAGACGGACCACCCACTAGTAAAGCCTCGCGGTACAGGAAACAAGGTTTCTTGCACTCAGTCAAAGACGTGCTCGCTGGCTGCGACGAAACTTTGACAAGTCGTGTTTCTCGTTTCACGGTCTCCCACTCGAACCCATTGGGTAACTGTAATGTAAGCTCTGTTCGTCAGTTTGCGCTTCGCGATACTTCACGTTACAATGTTACTGTCGGCATATATATATATAGCACTTGGTCTGGTAATTGTACATCGAAATATTTGGTTTGGTTGCGAACAGATCAATGGTACAAAAAACACGGGGCTGACTGTCACCTGAACTCTGAACCTTTGCTATGACCTTGACCGTAAGCAGAACTGTTCACAACACAATATACTGTGGCTTGTGATTATAGTAATGATGTACCATCACTCAGCTTGACTGTAAAGAAAATCAGCACTTCAGCTGATGTGGAAGAACATATATCTTGATCATATGAGCCCTCACTATGACCTTATTGCAAGGCAACCTTTCTGATTGACACTGGATCATGATGATGCATCACAATACCTATCTGGTTGTGAAAAGTTCAGTAGTTCAGAAGACATCAACCAGGTAACAGTCACTGTAAATTTTAACCTTCACTGTGACCTTAACTATGACAATCCAGTCTTTTCACAAGATGATCTGACTTCCCTACAGTGGTGAACTGCAATCACAGAAATGAATGCCCCCCCCCCCCTCCCCCCCGAAAACCCAGAGCTCACCAACGTTCCTTAGCCTGGATTAGGTTAGAATATATATAACCCTGCATAAAATGTCTCTCCTGTGGTAACTTTGATCTTACCGGTCCATTCAACTTCATTTTTCCCAAACCCTCTTCCTACTTTTCAACTACATTAGCTGTGGCAATGCCGTTTCCCATGTGGGCCCCAGAACAAAACAGGTCACCCTGTCAGCTGTCACACCTGACTGAAGCAGGTTCCCATGTTGAGTGCCAACAGAATATAAACAGGCTCCAAAACATGTGCTACTATGCATCAACAGTGAATCAGACGCATACACAAAAGCTGACTGACTGCTTTTTGATTTTGTACTGAATTCAGAGAATTTGCCTGAAAGTACTTTCCTCAGTTGTAAAATGTAGATGCTGAGCTTATTCTCATTGACCATTTGCTTCCTGTTGAATCTGTAAAGTTGTGAGCCTGGTTTTTACTTCTGAACTGTTTTGACCTGGTACTGAATAGTTGTGAATGCGTGATTCATCCTCAGGTCACACTGTGCAGACCACAGGGTGTAAAAATCTGAGAACTAACTGAGTACTCCCAATCCCATTTATTATGTATGATTTACCATCAAAGTAATCCCACCACAAACAACATGCTCCAAAAATACAGTAGGAACAGTCATTTTTTAAAATTTTATTTCAATAACATGAGCCCTCATTGTGGTCTTGGCAATGGTGACAGCAAACCATTTTTTTAAATATTTTTTAGACGACACTCTGGCTCACAATGACACACCACCATAACAAGTTGGGTTATGAAAGGTTCAGAAGATAACTTCCCTTCAGTGCTACATTTGCCCTTTTGGTTTCAAGGCATTTCACACACTCCACACAAATTTGACATAATTTGCAATGCAATAAACAAAATAAACAAAAACAAAACGTTTGTTGCCTTGCACAGATGAACACTGGGGTAGGGGAGGGGGCAGGCTTTGATGAATGAACTAAACAGGAGAAATTAGAAAGGCAGAATTTCTGGCCCAGATATGGGGGGGGGGGGGGGCAGAAGAGAGAGGGAGGACAACAAAGTAATTTGATTTATTGCCCAGTCAACCTGGTAGGGCATACCAGGTGGAGAGAGAGAGAGAGAGAGAGAGAGAGAGAGAGAGAGAGAGAGGGAGAGAGAGAGAGAGAGAGATGTGAATACTTACTGGTGCTATTCCATTTACACTGTACCCTGAATTTACAAAACCCTGGAAAAAAGAAAACAAGCACAACTGTTTAGATGATATCATCAACCAATACTTTTACTTTTTTAATTAGTATAACAGTAAAAATATAACTGAAAAAAATGACTGTTCAAGCTAAACATCTGCATCACGTACACAAAATAAATAAATTATATGTGGTAAAACAACTAACACTAGTAACAGAGCTGTCACAAAGTCAATACAAACACCATGCGGGGATAATATATGTTATGAATAATGTCAGTGCTGGTGTAAATGTTTCAGTGTTTCCCATCCAGAGCAAACAATCAGTTGATACACATCCCTAACTGGATTTTTTTTATTTTGCCCCCCAATATGAGTGACCTTGAAAATCTACTTCAACAAAACTGAAACTGCCAAGAGAGTCACTCAATCAAGCACTATTACAATTTACATCAACTGAAATCATTATGTACAACAATAAAAATAATCTATTTTGACTTTGATCACTTTTGGTGCACACTACCACTACCATCCTAAGCAGTCAGAAATGATAATACAGCAGTCTGGGGGCCACCCACCTTTCCTTGCATTTTCAAGCCGAGTTATATTATACATTCTCTGGATATATTTTCGCTGAAGAATATGTCATACGCCTACACATGCACCCCAAAACAATATCCCTTCAGACACACATCTGTGAGGAAATAAAACTTGAATGAATCAAGTGTCTGGTAAGAAAGTTTACTTTAACAAGGTTTTGTTTGTCGCTTTGTGCAGCAAAATGTGCCCTGTTGTGTGCCTAGATACTGTAAAAAGTGCAAGTCCCTGTTAACAGAGTTAACTTCATTACGGGGTGTATAAATAGCGGTATACAAACATCAGGCATTAAAGCAACACAAGAGATACACATACCAGGTACTACTACACATTTCAGTGATGTCATTGCCTGGAATCAAAATCATAATAATTATCATTATGACAGTAATAATGACACTGTTTGAATATACACAGTTTCAAGTTACTTAAAATTAATGAAGTGTAAGCGAGAGATACTTGCTTCTTTTTTTTTTAACTGGGTTATGTGTCACAGATTTTGAACCAGTAATCCTGAATGGGCAAAATCTTCCACAAGGACCCATGACCAAATGTGTCCAGTGAGGCAGTGATGAGATTCACTCGCATTATGACCGTGACCATCAAGTTAGCAACCCTCATGGGATGGGGATATAACAGATATATACAGAAAGGATACTCACATAATCGTGAAATGCTTTAGCTTCGCTACTGTGATCACAGGTGTCCCTCCTCTCAGGTGCCGCACAATATAAATCCCAAAACACACTGCACACAAGCAAGAATAAACAAACATCTGAACTGCGATCATCTGGCTGCAAATGGTTGTTCCCTGTTCAACAGAAATGAACTATGCATGCATACAACCAAACATGTCTACACAGTCAGTCATGCACTCATATACTGAATAACAAATTAGAAACAAGTCTCCATGTCTCCCGTACTGCGCTACCTTTAACTTAGTTTAAGACAACCAAGTCCCAACTGACCTAAGCTGCATCAAATCTGATATGACTACCCAAGTTTTGATATATTGTATTTGTAACCAAGGTGGCATCTGCCATGAAGAAAATTGTCTGTTTGAAGAGTTTTGGCTCTTATGCTGTTTTCGGATCTTACATTGCACTGCAATAGCAAGTTCAATGTACCCAGTAACCAGATTGTGAATTCCCAAGGTAAGTTCTGGTATTGTGAAGTCCCATGGTAAATTCAGGCTGTTTTCCCTGGGGAAGTGCTAGCAAGTCCACTAATTAACATGCACTTCCTAATGTTGGTTCAACTTCTGCAGAATACTGCCAGGAAATTGTTTCACTACCATAGAATCTTGAACCAGTTTAAGACTAACATACACACACTTCAGCACTGTTTTCACATGCTAAGTATAGTAACTGCATGCTTATGCGCATGAGACAAAGCAACAATCTGCTTCTAGTGCTATGACAGATGAAATGTAAATCAAATACCACTATTCCAAAACAAGTTTTTCACCTTGCCCCCCCCCCCCCCCCCCCCCCCCTCCGACACACACACACACACACTTGGCTTGTACTGATCAGGTTATTAGAAAACTAACAGTGCATCAACACACCTAGTTTGGTTCAGCAGTACAGAAAATACAGGACTGACAAACATTCAATCAAGTTTTGAATCATCACTGAGACCTTGCTCATAGCAATCCAGCCTTTTCACAAGACACCCCCCTAGCTTATGAAGGTGTATCATCAAACCAAATTTGGATACTGTTGCCTAATAGCATAATTATGTGCATGTGAGGAATGCTGGCGGAGTTAGGGTTAAAAAATTTAATGTGTGTGCATGGGGGTGAGGTTGGGGTTAACCGGGCCTCTGGTGTGCAAGTGTCTGGGAGACATCTGTCTTCTGGTAGTTGACTAAAAAAGTAAAACCGACTGTCCACCTGCAAGCATTATGTAATGTGAAAATAGTCTCAAAATTAAATCCACAAGTAACAACCCCATGGAAGTAATCACCCATACATTTCAAGTTTTTCTACCACTTCGGGCAAAAGGGGGACAAGTTGTATGGAACAGGCCACAAAATCTGAGACGTTTTGTCACTGCATTCTACTGCTGATGAACGTAATGTTCAGGGGCAAGGCCCGATCTAACCGAGCACCACCGACTCCAGCAGCCAATCACCAGCCAGCTAGTGGGGAAAAAAGCAACAACAGGAAACCCATGGCAAACCCACCACGTCTAACCCACTTGGCCACTGGCAGTAGTGCCAACCAAAAGTTTAGGAATGGCCACCAGCTCTCAAGTATTGACCCACTCCTTTTTACTGTCCTCTCCACTGACTCAGCCTTCGTCAGCCCTCATGCAAGTTTGCATCGTGCAGTTCTGCACACAGTCATCTTAGCCCCTGCCACCGTTTGTTAGCTAGCTAGCCTACAGCTTCACTTCATGTGATTTTGCAGAAGCCTGAAAGGATAGAAGGGGCGCAGGGTGGAGGGGTGGAGTGGAGGGGGGCAGGGGAGGGGGGTGGTTGGAGGAAGAGGATGACAAGAACCCCCCCCCCCCCCCCCCCCCAAAAAAAAAGAAGTGTGGGAGAGAGAAAAGAAGGAGTACAGATGAGCATCAACATCACAAGTCTGTGAAAAAACCTGGAAAAAGTCTGGCTTGAAAAATGTATAGTTATTGCCAAGTAAATTAGCTCAAATTCGTCATGGTTGAAAATATGTCTATTGAGTGGATACTTCTAATCTGTACAACACTTGTGACACAACAGTAGCATAAAACATATTTTGACATAGTCTAGTGTTTGTGACATGTATGCACGTTTTGACCCCCCCCCCCCCCCCCCATTTCTTAAGCATAATAGTCACTCATCCCCCTCTTTATCAGCTGTTGCAAAAACAAAACAACAACAAAATTCTCAATAGTGCACATACGCACTAAGCCCTTTCACCAAATGACATGCCACTGGCATAAATTTAAATGTATTTCTAGAGATGCGTAACTCCTATTTATAAATAATGCCTTCCAGGGCCCACACACTAGTCCAAAGCAAAAAAAACTCCCTTCACAGTTCCAACAGTTCTCGAGTTTAGCTGCAATTTAGTGCAAATTAATCAATAATCTAAAACAAACAACACCAGCAGATAATTTATTCGTTCTCCGCTCAAATTCTTCAGTTAAGTGGCAGTTCAATCCACAATGGTTCTGTTGGAGTCTTCTTCCACAGGTCCCTGTCTGGAGTGTCCAATAGACTGTGGTAGTCTGGAACTAGTTGTGCCTAGCCTCTTATTTTTTTCTCCTCCTCCTCCCTCAGTGTTAACAGTCCTGCCCTTCCCCATCTGCAATGGTTCTGCTGGAGTCTTCCACAGGTCTCTATTTGGAGTCTCTTACATGTGACTGTGGTCTGGGACTAGTGCCTAGCCTTTTTCTTCTTCCTCCTCCCTCCGAAGTGTTTTTAACAGTCTTGCCCCTGCAATGTCTGCAATGTTTCTGCTGGAGTCTCTAATAATTATGTGACTGTGGTCTGGGACTAGTGCCTACTCTTTTTCTTCTTCCTCCTCCCTCCAAAGTGTTTTTAACTGTCTTGCCCTCTAAGTGTCTTTAACAGTCTTGCCCCTCCCCATCTGCAATAGTTCTGTTAGAGTCTTTCTCAGGTCCCTGACTGAGCCTCCTGCATGTGGTGGTAGCCTGGGACTAGTTGTGCCTAGCCTCTCAATTCTTTATTTTCCCCCCATCTCCTCCCTCACTGTTTTTAAGTCCTGACCCCCCCCCCCCCCCCCCACACACACACATTATAATGATATACAGGACATCTCCCAGTTGCAGCAGACTGTCACATTGGGGGAGAAAAAAATAAAAAAGAAGTTTGCCAGGCTCAAAGGTCAAGACAGATTCAGTGATGGCCACCACTTGCGATGGATCTCTCAATTTTGGACACATTATCAGATATAAAAGTTTCAGTTAAACAAGGATAAGCTGGACTGCGGACAATTCTGTTTCAGTCTTCAACTTTGTGGGTGAAATGCTCTGGTAGCTTTATTTGTTTTTGACTTCATCCGCAATGGAGTGACCTGGCACACTCCTCTGAAAGTATCAGTACTGGGTTCTTTGCAACTGCTCCTGCATTTCCATCAAAGGGATTTGTGATGCGCAGCATAACATTTGTCTAAGGTCATCATTCCAGTTGATTTCATTGCGTCATCAACGGCCCAGCCTACTGTTAGGGCATGTTGACAATTTGTTCCTTTCTTGAACCACAGTCAAAACTGTAGGTCAACCCCCCACCCCAACCCCCTTGCAACAGTCCCCATCTCTTCCCTGTAGTGTGTACAGAATCAAGACTGCCTGTTTTTAAAAGCATTAAACTAACCTGCTCAAAACATGTCTTTTCCACAGAGCTGGGGAGATCAAAATAAAAGGTAAAATCAAGGACTGTGTTAACCATCCACTTATTTTATATTTAGTTTAGAACTCAGTTCTGATTGTAACTGATTTTTGAGAGGGGCTGACTGCATGCACACAAAAAGTGCCCCAGCTCCAGTCTGTGTTGAATGTTGTCTCTTTCAGTTTCCTGGTCATTTCATCCTCCTCACAAAAGCCCTGTGAAATCATCACTTGAGGAAGAGGACCAAACAGTCCCTGGTGACTGTCCCTAATGTCAGGCCAATTGTGACACTTACTTGAGGGCATTTTTCTACCAGTACATGTATTCCAGTCCTGCTAACAGTCACTGATGCAAGAGGATTTTAATTTAAAAATCAAACAACCAAAGCATTTTAAAATAAAATCCCCAAACTGTGGGAAGGATAGAACTCTACTCTGTCAGTCAGAGGTGAATGTGATCTGCATTAACTCAGCATTACCTTGTGTAACATATGCGAACATAGATCAATATATAGATGTGTGGCTGTTTTTAATTTTATTCTCATTTGAATAATTCTTTTTCTCTTTTTTTCTCCCAAATCAATCACCTTTCATACCATGTTTGCCTTATACAGGTTGTATTTACTCTAACCGAGTACTAACATAGTAACCATCCACTCCTAATAATTATGGTCTCTTGCGTTGTAACTGTTTCTCTTTATGGCTATTGACAATGTGCAATTTGACTGGTGTGACTAACTGAATGCACATTTTGTGTGAATGAACTTACCACTTCAATTTTACTTGTCATTTGGGCATAGAGTTGCACTGTGTCAATCTGGCAAGTACAAGGTCTGGGCATTGAATCAAACAAAGGAACTAAGCCCAGCTGCTGTTCTAGCCACTGAGCCACCTTGTTTTGGGGAGTACTGTGGTGACAGTGTCACAGATGGTGGAAGCAAGTGAACAGATCAACAATTACTGAATTAGGTCTGTATGTATTGTAACACATCTGTTGCCACCTGTGAAACTCAAGACCAGTGGGTAGAACAGATCTAACCTATACCTTGTTCCTTAACTCTTAAGGCATGTGCTCTGCTTTGTGCCAACTCAACTGTTAACCAATTAAGCAATTTTGAAAAAAAAGGGAAAAAAAGGCGCTGTTATAACCACACTGGTTGACTGGCCACCAAGTTACTTACTTGAAAACACAACAACAACAAGTTGAAGAAGATCAACAAGGCAATCTTACTGCGGTCATGTGATGTCTCTGAACTACATATTCATGCATGTACCACCACCGGAGGTGATGTGATCAATACCAGCTGCTAGTTATAGCTTTCCTGAACAACTTCAACAAGTCGCCCATACCATGCCAACTGATTTATCTTTAATTTTAACCAAGTACATTTCAAGCACTCGTCAGCAGGACAAGAAAAAGCGGTCAAGTTAGGCTGGACTCATATTCCATATTTTGCCATTGATCACCAAGGGTTCTATCTAGCCTTTCCCATGACAATCACTCTGTCTAGGGAGATCATTAGGTACCACAGTGGAACATGTCTAGATGTTGCCCCATCTCTGTATTGCCCCTGTCCATGTTGCCTCATCACCCCATTGGTCCACTCTACATTGGTCCAGCTCTATGTTGCCCAGGCCCTTTATTGCCCCAGGTCAATGTTGCCATCATACAGCCAGGAATGTTCACATTTTGTCACTTTGCGTCAAAGTAACAAAATGTGAACAGTCTTGGCAGTAGGATGGCAACAGTAGGCAAAGTTTGCCTACTGCAACCCTGTGGACATCATACCTCAGCAGAAAACTCAGCGCTATTAAAGACAAAGGTGGTCTCTTTAAAAGCCCCAGGGTGGTCAGATCATAGAAGTGCATACTATGCCTCTGGCCATGACTTCTCTCCTAATTTCCGACTTCCTGGTTCAGTCAACTTCATTTTCCCCATTCATATATATATAAATATAAAATGAGAACATTCTTGGCAGTAGGATAGCATTATTGCACACAAAGTTTGCCTATTGCAACCCTGGACAGGGGTACTGTGGACGTAGTACCTCAGCAGAGAACCCAGGGTAGTCAGATAAGAAAAATGCATACTATGCCTCTGGCCATGACCTCTCTTGTTTTAATTTCTGACTTCCTGGTTCAGTCAACTTCATTTTCCCCAATCATATTTCAACAATAAACATAAAATAATGGCACGGGTCAGAACTAAAGACAGAACCTTTGACAGCTCTGAATCACTGTCACCCAGACATGTTACAGGCTGTTATTGTTTTTTTATATAGCTTTGCTGACTTTGTGAAAGCATACTCGGTACTTGGAGAAGTCATGTCTCTGGTCACTTTTGTTATTAATCTAGGAGACTATGTGGCTGACAGGATGTTAAAATCTAATTACTAACCAACCATTCTTAATACGAAAACAGTGGGCTATTTGCACCCAAATCACTTGGGATTTGCTACAGAAGCGCAGCCTTTCTCTTTTAGTCTTGCAACTGTAATCAGATGGGCCCCACTGCATCCACTGACACTAAAAACTTCAAGCTTGAAGTTATCAACAACAACAAAAAGAAGACAAGAAACCAAAACTAAACCTGGCCAAGAACTGATTCTGAAAGATCATGCTTAGTGCACAGCTGGGAACAAATCCTGCATTGTAATTTGTATTGTGGAACTGTGTCACGGAGTATGTTTTACCATTGATTTGGGGGGGGGGGGGGGGAGATTTGTATTTATTACTCAAAATGCATTCTGGTTACAGCCAGTGAAGTTCTCTAAAGCAGACATAATATGACTATGTGATTCAAAAGGAAACTCCAAGTTCCAAAACTACACCACCACACAAACATGAAGAACCAAGAGGGAGATTTTAAATGTAGCAAAACATCCAAAGGCTCATCAACAATAAAACATTTTTAATTCCCATGTTTTCACAAGAATGTACACAGCATAGCCACAGCTGTAATTAAGGGTGAGAAAATGTCTAATGCAAAACAACATGTTGTGAGATCTTCAAATTTCTAGTTCTATGAGTATGATAACTTTGCTGCAAAATTATATTTTGAGTATTACTGTGAAACTGCTGTCAAAAGACTTGTCGTGTATACTGCAATGTCAATTGTTATGACTGTCATGCGTTTCCTTCTTTGTTTTATTACTATTATTATTTTGCTCACAGGCCTTTCACTGTTTCACTTCAGTAAAGTCATACAAGCAGTAAAATGAGCCCTCAGACACTGCGTAGCGCCAGCAGAAAAAACTGTGTGTGGTCTTGCTGATAATCTTTTATCATAGTGCTAGGCAAGTTCATAGTGCAAGCATGGAACTAAATTCTGCGATAGTGAAACTGGCATGAACTAGAGAGAAGTTTTTTGATTTTTTGCAGACTTTTCATAAACTTTGGAAACAAAAGTTAAAATTAATGCCTTGCACTGTGGCTTTTTGCTGTTCAGAATTAATGTTGGCTCTGAGAGGAATACAGACATCACTTGCACACAGCAGCCGCTCACAAATTCATTTACTACAGATGCCCACATCAGCATGGCAGCAGCAGGGCATGGGTTAAAGCAGTGAAATAAACTTGCTTCTCTTGCAAGGGAAAGAGCAGAATGACCAATAACAGGCATAACTTGAGGTTGTAACAATCTCACACCTGTGGAAAGTTTCTATGCCCTTTTGTCATTTGATTGGTAATTTTATTTTTATATCACCTCACTCTTCTTGCTGAGTGTTCCATAGCTAGAAGTACTAGAACTGTAGAAGTGGAGCACCGAACCTTAACTTTTAATAACTAGTTTAAGGACGTCTCTCACAGAAACCCCACTCTGTTGTGAACAAGGCATGGCATTTGATAAGACCAAAGTGAATCAAGCACTTGTCCATTTCTCCTGACTGTTATTAACTTCGTGGTTCAAACTAATACTTAGTATACACTATGCACATTTCTGGTCTTTACAAATTGCCCACTGGCATGGAACAGTCAGAAAAACAAGAAAAAAGATCAACTAAAAAGTGCATGTGTGTGTGTGTGTGTGTGTGTGTGTAGGGATGAGATTGGGATCAAGCAGGATTCAGAAATCTTGTAAGCATCCCCCCCCCCCCCCCCCCCAAACATCACTTTTGGTTAATATTAAAAAACAGAACTTTTTCCGTCTGTTTGCTTTTGTTTGTTCCATGAATTTCCAGGAACACAGAGCTCTGTGACAACATAACTGCATACAGCTGACCTCAAATTCTGCTGGAGTCTTTCAATCTACATGATGTACAGTGATGGTAAACTGAAAGTGAGTAAGTAGCATGATGTTTTACGCCCAGTCAGCTGAATCCCAAACACAATCTCATACTTAATTTATTTACTTAATAAAAAATTTAAATGCAATTTAAGCTTAAGAAATCAAAAACTGCTCATGAAAAATAAAAAGTACACCATGCTCCAGTTCCACCGGAAGTGAGTGGAAGTTAATCATGATGCCTTTTGCAGAAAAAAAAGGTTGTTTTTTAATATAAATATATATATCACAGAGACTTATTCTGAGTTCCTGAATACTCTAACACTCCTGCAGGGCTGTGTGAAGATGTGAAGCAAGAGGACAGCAGCACTTTTGTAAACTTTTGAGAAAACTAAAACAAAACAAACTAGGATTCAAGGATGCTCATAGATCTCCTTAGCCCCTTTTGGATTATGAGGGACAGTAAACATCAAAAAACCCACTGCAGTAAAAGCTAAAACATACAACAGGCATGAAAATACAGAAGAAGAACTAACTCGCACTGTCATAGTGAGATATATTTAACTTGTAAAACCTCTTACAGTCTTAGTCTTACTGTCAAAGTTAAAATGTCATTTTTCTTTCTGGAAGACATAAATATGCACAACAATTATATGTTAAACTAACTTAAAGGTGGTTGAAGAAACTTTCCCAGGACCAAATTTTGTAAGATAATCATCATGCAAGGCATTTGACTTGGAAATCATCTCCAACACCAGATCCCTTTTTTCCTCACAATGTTATCTGCTGTGGTTAGTGTGACTGCTGATGCTGTGGCTTACAAAAATCTGAGCCAAACAATGTTCGCTCGCCTATAATCTATATGGTGGTATAATGTGTACAAAGTGCAATTAAAATGGCAAATTACAGTTCAGAGTACTGTTTAGATGGTCTTAAAATTTAAATGAAATAAAACTGGTAAATGTTTAGTAATTTATGATGGTACAGTCAAATTTAATGCACCTTCTTAAAAATTAAAAATTAATGTTTAACTGACATCTGATCAGAAAAGGCAAGAACTTCAAGAAGAGATCCAAGTTCACCTGCAGGTACTTTATTATCAACTCCATCATCACAGCATTTTGGCACTATTTAACTAGCATTAGTAGTAACTGATTCCTTAAAGTTAATGTACTACCCACAATCCTGTTTGTTCCTCTGCATCTGCCAAAACTGCAAGACTGTTTTAAATTCAATTAATCAGTCCAAGAAAATTGTGCTATACTACAACTAGTACCACAGTTGCATGTAACTGTAAAGAAGAAGAACAGAGAAACTAGTAAGCAGAATACTTACCACCACCAAGAATGGAGAAACCCAGGTGGCTCGCCTAGTGTGATGTTTTTCTCCCATCGTATCTGCATAGAAGGCATCTAGTTTGGAAAAGTGGATCAAAATAGACATGGAAGACAAATCTGACAGAAGAAATACAAACAGTTAAAACAAACATTTTACAGTGATACTACAATCTATGTTAGTATTCAAACCCTAAAAAGTAAAACACTGAGTAAATGGCATCCACTGAATTGCCCCTGTCTTGCAAATTTATACTCTGTGTCTCTCAGACAATGGAGCCTAAGAAAAAACTCTAAAAACGTTTTGATACAATTATAATTTATACTAATTACTATAAGTTTACATGGTCATAATTATTCATTCTGAGGAGTCTGAGATATGAAGCATACTGTTGTTACCTGTCCAAATCACACAGATTTACTTTCCATCTCCAACATACACATGCAAACAAAAAGACCTCCACAAACTTCCCCTCCTCCCTTTTTGGGATCGAGCAACACACAGGTGTACGCACACGCACACACACACACATGTACAAAGGAAAAGAACAAGGTGAATCACTGAATGCCACCTTATCTCAAAGAGGCGGCTTGCTATCAAAAACATGTTCAGAACAGTTTTGTATCAACCTCCACAAATATATATATATACACTTCACTTACATAGTTCTATACACGATACATTAGGATTATCAATAATTAGTAAAAACTTTGTTTTTTCTCCTTCTAAAGCCAGAGGGCTGGGGTGGGGGTATAATCAGTAAATCACCAAGATGGAAACCGCTCTACATAAATCAGTAAACCATAAAGAAGAATCACGAAGATTTTTTTTTTTTAAACCCAACCCAGAGCTTGAATCAGTTGCTCAAATACTGAGTGTTCAAGCTCTGCTTGAAACTAATGAGAGAGACAGAGTAAAAAAAAACTAACTGACAAGGTGAACTTTCTAGAATGCTGCTGCCTGAATGAGTAAATCTTCAGTCAAACAGTGAATCATGCAGCTGCTTGAAACCAATAAACCCTCAAAAATCAAATAATGAATGTACAGCTTCTGGAATGAGTAATCCCTCATAAGAAACAAAACTACTTCGAGTCAATGGATCTTCAAACAGATGATGCAGGTTCTGCTTAAGTTGAAATCAATCAGATCACAGGAAACGCAGAGCTCTGCTCGGGTTTGAACTTGATAGGTTGAATTAGTGAAAAAAAGACAATAACAAAAACTCAAATTGAAGCTGAACTGCCGTTCAAGGCTCTGTGTGAAGGAGTAAACCCTTTCAAGAGAATGCATCTGCTTGAAGCTGAATCAGTGAATGCTCAGCTGGGGAACATGCAAAATGTTCTGCCTGAAAGAGTAAACTTTTGAACAGAGAATGTTTCTTTCAATCCACAAACCCTCAAGTAGGGAATAGGACTGCTTGAATGAGTAAACCCTCAAGATGAAAATGCTGCTGCTTGCTTGAATCAGTACATCCTCAAGCAGGGTATGCAGCTGCTTGAATGAGTTAACCCTCAAAGTCAAAGAATGCAGCTGCCGGAATCAGTAAACCCACACACAGAACCAGCAACTGAGTAAGTGACTTAGGGAACAACTCAACCAGTCAATGGTAAGGAGCCCTGTACAAATGTAATACTAATAGACTAATAGTAATACAGTGTATAGTAACTGATATAGGTTTGTGTTTCAGATGGTCAGTGTGAACGTGCAAGTGAGAGTGAGTGGAATTTGGAAATTAACTTCATCCTCAGCTAACATAGTAACAAAACACAAGGAAAAGACTTGGCTGGAAGTGGAACACTAATAATATTATTAGGATTATTAGTATAATACTACACATAAAACACACAGACTGACACAGTGACAGAGCTCTGAACAGAGAAACATATCAAATCATACTTTTGTAGAAAAAAAACACAATCCTCAAATTCCTTGAGCACTACACCCAATCCATCCATTCTGCATCCTGCTTTTACTGTCTCACTCATACTGGGCCAACAAGCATATATCCTGGTCCAGCCTGTTTTTTGTTTTGTTTTTACATCATATACTGATGGCAGGACTGTTGTTAAACTTTAAATGATCTCATAGTGGTTGGCCCGAAAAAGGATCCAGTATCACTTTATCAGTAGTATTGTTTCCAGCATCTACTGATTTCTTACCAGTAGGCAACAGAAAAAGAAAAAAAGGAGTCATAATCTATAAAATTAAAAGTATAAATCATTAAATGCTGCACACAGTTATGAGATTTGCATTAGCATGAGAGCCGTTATTGGTGTGTCCTATAACTGTGGGATCCATCACTATACCGCTGGCGACAGTACAGAATAAAGTAAAGCCTTGTAACAGTTATGCCAGTGACTCAGTATATGTTGGTTGCCTCAATATGCAACAACAGATAAATGCTGAAACTAATAATATGCATTTTCTCTCTGTCATTTGCTGGACATCTCTACATGCATGAAGTGGATCCTGGTAGCTATTCCGGATTTACACTGGTGCTAGTTTCAACCTAATAGTAATCATATTGTCTCATTAGTTTAATGTTTTGTTCTCTTCTCTGATTGTGAACAGTTGGGTGGCTGCTGTGATTTTCTTGTACGTGTTGTGACATCACAGAAACCTGTGTAAACAGTCGTGAACCAGTGATCACGCTGGACATTTTTCAAACAGGTGTGACATCTAATCATCTATAAGGTGGTGAAAATGGTTCAGAGAAACCAGTCAATCACTTTAACTGGTCAGATACACAGCAGTCTATGCTATTACTTGAGCTTGACCAGCAAACGCCTTGCCCCCCCCCCCCCCCCCCCCCCTCAACACATACACACTGTCTCAGTTTGTACTGCATTGTTGTTGTTTTAAGTTTTGTTTTTTATAGAACCAGTCAAACAAAATGGCAGCCAGTATGTCCACCAACTGCTGATTTCTTTCTTAACTGGTAAAATACCGAAAAATACCAGTTAACATGAACCCCGATGAACAGAGTCTGGAAATGCTAGCAGATGTACCTTATGAAAACTGACCAAAATAGATCCGACATACATCAGAATTTAGAGTTAGGAAGAAAAAAAAATCTTAGACATAAGCGCAAACCATAAAGGAGGCCTCATTTCAGCTAGACCTATCTCATACTAGGTTGTGACAGTATATCAATTATCAGCTGTCCTGGTACAAGACTACCAATTTTGACTGACATGGCACAGTGCCACTGCCAATGATGGATCCCATACTGGCCACACTGATAATGGATATCATACGGGCACCTGCACCAACATATACTGGCACACAAACCAAAATAAAATACAATGGCACACAAACCAAAATAAAATACAGGAAATTATGCCCTGATAAGTGATATGATAGTTCCATAAATTGTACTACTACTAGTTTGTTGGGGAGTGGGAATAGCTCAGTGGAAGAGTGTTAGGTTTGGCTTGTGATCAAAAGTTTGTGGGTTCGAGTTCAGGCAGGAATGGCGCCAGTTGGAGTCTTTTTCCCCGGGGCCAGCTAATCACACTGAGCATTCAAGCTAATGGAATCATGTGCTATTACTGTGGACATCCTCATCACCAACTTTCTAATTCTCTGTTGACCCTTATTTCGTATCCATTGCACCCCCATGATACCACAGCAGTAGCATGTAAAAGATCCATCTGGTCCTTCAGCCAGATGCGCAGGTGGCAGGTTAGAGCTAAATACACACACCTTATAGATTCTGTGGCTTTGAATAAAGTAACACTGTAAACTGGGGCATCGCAAGGTGTCATGTGCCATGATGGTATCAGTTTCATGTGGCACCAGCCATGTAACAATCAAACAGCACTGTAAGTGTAAGTACACCACTTTGGTGGATGTCTAAAAACACGCTGTGTAAAGCTACAGTGAATCATTTATAGTAGCATACAACTAAAGCAAAGTGGGTCTGCTCGGAAGCAAGGAATAGAGCTATGTAGTTTAGCGCTATATAGTTTGCCATTGAGAAGCCCTTAGGACTCACCCTAAGATGAGGTGCTGAGCTGGTGTTCATGTAACTAATAACAATAATTAGTGTTACTGTACAGTGTTACTGTTAGCATGAACTTCACTAACTGCAATTTGTCCACCTGGTAGACATTCATCCAGCATCAACAAAACTACACAATTCTTCTATTCCAGTCTTAAGGACTGTGGAATACACTAGAGGAAGGTAGCTTGAGATCTCCATGGATAGTCTTCTAAGGTTGCGGCAACGAAAGTTAACAATCCCTTAATTTGGCCACTGGGAGAAGCGAACGGTTAAATGTCCTAGTATTTTTGACCGCCTCCTTGAATACTTAAAACAGAAAGGGGAAGAAGGGGACCACAAAAAAAAAAAAGGGGGGGGGGGGGGAAGACTCTGATGTGCATTTATTTATCTCGGCCTATTCCAGCTTAACTGACCATGCAAAACCATTACTGTCAACAGTGTCATACTGTACATAGCCATTGATTGAGCTCTTCCCACATTCGACAGCAGACGACACAAGTTAACACGTGAATCCGTTCACAACCGGAACTGCCATTCCATCATTTTACCACACGCGTGTTTATTGAATACAAAAACAAAGCATGACATTCACTCCCAAAAAACTCACCTCCGACAGGAAAGTCTGTGCAGATTTCTGAGCCCCGACATGTAACAAGTACTCGTACACGTACAAGGCCAACCTGTAACAGTAAGAAAGCAAATTTCAGTTCGCATGTTTATGCACAGCTCAGCTGTCCGCCATGACGTCTGGACACTGCGATCAAAACAACACGAAACGAGTCGAGTTCTGCCAAAAATCTAAATCCGATCGCAAATGAAACAATCATTAACGCAACTACTAAGCAATGCTAAGTGCCCAAAGTTGATGTGCGATGATCACTTCAGAGGAACAAGAAGATATAACTAGAAACATAAGTCATAAGTGAGTGTGCTTAATAACCGGAACAGCCATTATGCCGCTGGTTTGAATGGGGCATCCCTGAGAAGCAGGTGGAAAAGGCGCAACACAAAGAAATCTGTACGCTTCGTGCATGAAGACAGAAAATATGCATAGAAAACAAGTGCAAGTATCACAAATACCAATCCACTTATTCAAATACTTACTTTTCCCTCGCTTGAGCGTCTGAAGGTACAGAGGATCCTTTCCCTTTCGCATACATGCTGAATCTAGTGTCACTCCACCTGTCAAGCCATCAAGGACGACACTGACCCCGTTGCCTTGCCAACATCAAGTAGACCTGTCAAATGGCAGGCTGCCATTGGTTAGTTAATTATAGCCTGCGCGGAGTGCCTCGAAACCACGCAGGCGGCTCGTGGTGTGTTCTGACGACAAAGAAGTGTTGGCTCACTGCCAGTTATCCAGTTTGATCAGATCCGAGTAAATTTTTAGGCTGTTCGGTGGCTTTGTTTATTCCTTCTTTTCTTTCCTCCCTGACTGGCAACTGCAGTTGGCCGGACTGTACAAATATGTGACGATTTCTGATTTTAGATACAGATTTCACTTTTGATTTTGTTTTGTTTTGTTTCGGGTAGTACGGGGACAGCCTAAAAGTGGGCGGTCTCGACCGTGACTCTAAGAAGTTCCAGAATCTTTGGTGCACATTAGAATTAAGTATGTAACTTTAAGAGTGTTTTATCTGGACAACAGTGTGAAATAATTGTCACAGATGGGGGGGGGGGGGGGGGACTCATGTGTGCGCGTTTTACCATGCTTTGTATAAAAATGTTATTTTGTATGTTTCTTTTGCTTGATTATATATACCTTTGATGGGTATGTGCGTTGCATGTTTTCCTTTAATTTGTAAAGCGCTTTGAGTCTCCGAAGCCACACTACACACGACACTAGCTAGACATGCTTTAACATTATAATTATAGCCCCTCCCCCCACCCCGAAAAAATCGATCCTCATCTCAAGTAATGTCAAAAATCTTTATTACTTCTGGAGGTAACCTACCACTGACCATCAACAACACACTCTCATTCATGGACACATCACTGAGTTTTAAAATTAAATATGCAGTCTGCTGTGATGTGGTATATATGTTTAGCCACGTATTTAATTTCTCTCATAGTTCAGGAGCTGTGTGAGAGTCGAGGTGGCCGTCCTGGGCTGTCCGTCCTAACGAGCCTTCTGGTTTCCGTGGACGTAAAGAATTATTGAACCGTGCTTCGGCATTGGTCACAACTTGTCCCTAATATGTCAACTGACATCTGAGGACATTAAGCAACACTTCATCATCATCATTAATTTCTCTGATGAGATAATAATCTTGAATTCCCCCGACCGCCAGTACACGGAACGGAAGAAATATCATTATCATTTTTGGAGAGAGTAAAAGAAAAGAAAAGAAAAAGAGAAAAGGAGACAGGGAAAAAGAAGAAGATGAAGAGTTAAGTAAATTGGTGAAGAAGAAGAAAAGGGATAATTTAAAGTTCTGTTTATATATATATATATATATATATATATATATATATATATATATATATATATATATATATATAGGTGTGTGTGTGTGTGTGTGTGTGTGATTTATTTTGCTGAGTTATTTCCGTTCTAAATTTTCTTCTGTTTGCTACAGCTTCGGCGGTCCCTCCACTCCACGGCCTAACATCCTGCTCCCGAATAAATGATAATATCTACTGCTGTCGCTTTACCGTTTTTTTGTTCTAACCCCACCAGTTACAGAATCTTCCAGTATGACATAATAAATGATGTGTGTAAAATTGATGATTAAAAAAACACCCATTGTACAAGGTGTATGAAGAAATGGTATAAAGAATACCAATATCTGACATCATGCGCCTATTCTGCCCCCGTCCCCCGTACAACGTTTCGATTCAACAAAATAAAGTGTGATATTGCTGATCGTCAAATCAATCAGAAAAAACAACAACATCCAAACATATTATTACCCTCTGAACATAAATCAAATCAAATAATCGCGTAATCATAATTTAAAACCCCCCATAAAACAACAACTAAAAAGTGTAATGTGTAAATGCCATCAGAACGTCAGCCACAACGCTACCAGCAGTACACACAGACAACAGGGTGGTGCGGAGTTGACCTACATTAGAGCGCCACAGCTCAATAGCTCGTGGAGTGCCGCGAGTCTGTGTAATTGCGGTTGTGCCTAACGTGAGCAGTAAAACCGCTTGTGTTGATCAGGAAGAAAGTGAAATGTGCACTTAATTCGAGGCTTGAAAGTGATGAAAAATATTACAAATTATAGGTGTAGATCGTATCTGTTTTGCTTTTATATAAACAATCGTCTATGCTAATTATGAGAACAATTTCAGTGTGATAGTACATGGCCGTTCCCCCTCAATATGGACTGATCCGATTTGGTGTGTTCCTTCCACTGTACTGTGTGTTCTTCGCATGTTGTTGCTCGATCGGGTGAAAATGGCGGCAGGTTCGATTTCTGGGGATGAATTTAACGATCTTGCGATGAAACTGGCTGAATTTTCAACCAAATGTAACGACACTTGGACCATAAAGAATTCCCCTGTAAGTCCAGAGGCTGAGTGCCTGCTTTAAATCGGTGCAAAAAGGTCATCCGGCTGTGTGAAACGTGTTACACAACCTTCGCCCACCTCTCCACAAGCCAACAGTTCATTGCACGTTAAGAACCTCCGCCAGGAAGTGACCGGCGGTTGTGGGGCTAAGTGGTTATGATTAGAGCAGAACTGTAACAGTAACCATTGGCAGTTTTTACGCACCATTGAAAACTGATGATGATACCTGTTCATATACAGCCGACTTTAAAATCACAGAGAAAATACAAGATATGCTCGTGGGTCTGTGTAATAATGAAGATCATAATTTACATATGATATATATAAATTTAAAAATATATATTAATTATTGTTATATATACACCGGCTTCAATAATTTCATAATGTGCATATGGTGCCAAACATGCTTTCTTACTCTTAGCTGTCTTTTCCCCTCTGCTTCTTGTCAAGGACTGGGCGCCTTCAGAGCATTGCAGGTCCTGCAGCAATGTGTGTTTAAAACGGGGGTCGTACCCACTTTTTAGCCGGTTTGGCCAAGCGGTAAGGCGTTAGGCTGGTAAGTGGAAGGACCTCGGTTCGATACTGCTTCGGCTCTCCTTTCTCTTCAAAAAGGTTGTGGTTTGTGGACACTGTCCTGTGACTTTGTCCATCACTTCCTACTGAAACATTAAAATGGCTCTCATCGCTGCCCATCTTAATGCAGGAATCATTCTGGTGGTGACAGTGTAGCGATAGGTATATAATCTCCCTCTTCACCCACCTCCATACCCCCTTCCCCCCCATTCTCCCCGTCCCTAATAAGCCTTATGGTTTCTGTGGACGTTAAGCACCATGTTTACTGACTTACTACTTACTTTTTAGAACATGTGTACAGCAAATGCAGTGTCTTGCTAAAAATGCATACAACCAAACATGACACTAAACACACTGAGCGACAATGCAAATGAATGACGGGAAATTAGTAAAGTGGCTGGAAACTGACGTTGGCAGTGAACTACCATTGACTTCGTTCAGTCGAATCAGTGTCACCTGTCCCTGGACTGGCAGCTGTCAAAGTTGACATCTTCTAACAACTAACTTCCCTCCTTGACATCAGAGAGACTGCTTAAAGCTTTTAATTAAGTGCATTCTGTCATACAGGTCTGGACTTTTTTTTGTGTGTGTAGTAAACACATGGTGTTTGAGCATTTGCAATAAGCGGTTTATTTTGCATTTAAAAACACCATGTTTTTCCGGCATATTTGTGACTGCTGTAAAAAATGGTCATGGTCAGTACCTGTGGCATTATTAAAAGAATAAATAAGACAGCTGATCTAACATCAAAACTGTGACCTATGTACATGAGCTTGAAACTGGGGAAAGGAGTGGAAGGTACCTAGTCATTATTTTGGTAACCAGTGACATGAGAAACCAATACCTTGGCTGGAACAGCCTTTGATTTAGCTATAAATTCCCTTTTTTAAGCCCATCCATGACAAGAAGATGGGTAGGTAGTGTTGCTTAATGTCCTCGGATGTCGGTTGACGTATTAGGGACAAGCTGAGACCAGTGCTGAAGCATGGTTCAATATAGCTTTACGTCCACGGAAACCAGAAGGCTCGTTAGGACAGACAGCCCAGGACGGCCACCTTGACTCTCACACAGCTCCTGAACTATGCCAGGAAGATCAGAGACATCCGTTATTTATTGCTCATCAGCAAGACCAAAAAAGCCTTTACCATGAGATCCAGGAAAAATGTCCATTGTTATATATATATATAGTACTATCCTGTTTATAGAAGCGCTCATTGGGATGTGCTTTGATCTTTTTTTTCACAATGCTGGTAGTCCTTGTTTCAGACTTTTGTTCAGTTTGTTTGTTTCTTCACTTATTAACCAATTTGTTTTGAAGGTTCAGAATGCGCTGAGCACAGGATAGACACATCACACTGAGGTGTTATGAGTCAGATCACACTCATGCATGGTATTGGTAAAATAGTTCACATTCCTTTGTGAAAGAAAATGACCCCCTGACCAGCGTCTCTGCTTATATTTCACTGCCAGATCACGTGACATTACGAGATATATAATATTATATGAATCTGCGCTGGTGGAAATTTCCCCATAAGTGTAACATCTTTTTTTATATGGTGGATTGATGACTGAATTCGATGGGAAGATGGCAGTGGAGGCTATTTAATTAGATGTATTACACTAAGAGGGCAAAACCGCACACAAAAATCAAGACTTTCACTTCAGATATGGACGGACAACCCACAACCCCAGTGTAATCCATGAAATTAGCCACCCAACGAAACAAAACTTAAAACTTAAACTTAAAGGCATATTTTGTGAAACAAATCTCCTTTGTCTCTCAGCAACAGAACTGTGCAGGATACACAGTCTTTCAGCTGTCCATTATCATGGTTATTTTCTTTGTTTAAATTTTAATCCAGTATGCAACGAGGGAACTTGTGTGTTTTGGATGAAGCCATGTTGGTTTCTTGCATTCTTAGGATGCAAAGGCTGCTTGGGACAACTTTTGCCATGCCTGCCCCTCTGCAAACACAGAATGCAATGGACTGTCCTGTGCTAAGTCTATTCTAAGCTGAGCACACACTATGATGTAAATTGCCTAGATATGATTTGATGATTTTGTTTCTCCCTTATCTGACCTTTGTGGTTAACTGGCTGTTAAATTTATGAATTGTATATCAGATAACTTATGTCCGTAATAGCATTGCAGGATTCTGACAAACAAGTAGGTATTTCTGTCCCAGTGCATTTTTATCTGACACACCTTCCAGGCAAATGCATTCAGCTGGTGATTCTTGGAGCAGGAAAAGGTAGTGAATTAACTCAGTGATGCTTTTAGTTTTATCTTGGAGTAATACATTAATTATTTAATAGCTCTAGGTAAGAAAATTTGTGATTGCAGAACCTCAGCGTGCTGCAATGCACAATGTATGATGCCATGGAAATATTCATTTTCCCCTGTAGATTCATAATACATACTCTATAACTATATAAAATGTCAGTTGTCAGTCATGGTGACACAGCTTCCAAAATTGCACATTAAGTACATCCCTCCCCCCACCCCTCCATGTACCTCCCCAGAACTCCTTGACATTGTTTAGTTCAGTTTGTGCATCTGTCTGCTGATCTGGTACATCATGGCTCATTTACAAATCTTGACAATGGTTATTTCATTATACTAATACAGTCACTGACTCATGAATACCAATACAAAATTATTTCAATGAATAAAATGGAAAGCTATATTAAGTAATTAACTGTTACTAATCTTGTAATAATTAGTAATAGTACCAATACCAAGTACATTGACTTGTCTAAAAGAATCATGCAAGACAAACTTGTTACTGTATTACTTATTAGCTTGCCGTTGATTTTGTGTGCAAAGATGGGAATAATAATTTACGGAGACAGCATTTCCTAGATATATATATAGGCCAGTGTGCCTTTTCTTTCAGTTTCCTTGGGTCTTCTGTCTGAAACAGTCCCTTTCCCAGTGCAGCATGTGGTTCCATTGTCTGCCGTCTGTTTAAGTCACACTCACAGCTCAAGATTCACCTTTTCAGAACTACTCATTTTTACTGTCACTGTCTCCAGCTGGGGGACAGGTTGTTGGGGGCAGGAGGACAGATGCTGCTGATAGATTTGTGTCCACTTACATGCTAATATATTGTCTTTTGGTGCTGGTTGTTTTGTGTTAGCTTGATTATGAAATGTACGCACACAGGGCTCGCCTGAGAAGGGGTGCTCTAAAGTCTAAGACCCCATAATTATTATTTTTGTTGTTGGTGTTGTTGTTACTAAACTGAGGAAGAAGGGCATGTTGTAAGTGTTGAAGAAATTATTTCACAGCTTAGCTGTTGTGTGCATTTTTAAGTTTCATCACAATTCACATTCCTCTGAATCTGACTGCCAGACCAACACGCAAATCTGTCTGGTGACGTCTGATCCATTTCTCGGGAATTTTATAATTCCATTTCCAGGCTATTTCTATATAGTATAATACTAATACTAATAGATAGCATTGGTGACCATTGGAAACCCTGTTAAGCGAAACTTTGCGGGTAGTGGAACTGGATTTTATTGTATTGTTATTCATTACATTTGATACACACACACACACACAACACACACACACACACACACACACACACACACACACACACACACACATATATGTAATATATATATTTACACACACACATACACACACACACACACACACACACACACACACACATATATACATATAATATACATATTTAAATACACACACACACACACACACACACACACACACACACACACACACACACACACACACACACACACACACACACACACACACACACACACACACTCATCTGTCTCCAGTTTGCATTGTGTAACGGCCATGTCAGACCACCTGCTTTTTTTCAAATTTTATTCAGTTCATGAATAGAATATGTTACCATAATCATATATTAATTTTATATTATATGTTGTCTCTTGCACTGTCTGAATGTTGAAACTGCATTATCCACGGACTTCCATACATTATAGTATGTACGTCCATGGTTATTGGAATTATCCTTCAGAGCTTTGGACAGCTTGAACTCGTTGCCACCTGAGGTTGTCAGGATACGTCAAAGCCCCATCCCTGCAGGCTTTTCACAGGCTGGACTCCACTACAGGAAGTTTTTTTTACCAAGTTTTGCCCATCCACGCAATGACCTCAGTGTGAAAGTTAAGCTAGGATAGCTGAGGCTGGCAAAGATCAGATTAAACTAAGGCTTTTAGCCTTTTACAAGTAAATCTATATATATATATAATATATATATATATATATATATATATATATATTATATATATATATATATATATATATAACTGCACTATCATTGTAATTGCCCATTTTTTTTTAAATTGTTGCCAGAGGGACAGCAGTGAAAAGTACCTGGAGAAACTCATGATGGTGAAAGGCAGTACCACTACCAGGCTTGCCTCCAAGAATGCCAGCAAGGATGATTGCAATGTGTGTCTGGAGGACGACATGACTGTGGAGGTATTCTCACAATTCTGGCACACCAAAAGTACCTTGTTGGATTCTCTCTAAGCAAGGTTTGCGGTTGATAGCTTGTACTGTTGTACACATTTAGACCCTGTACATTTCTGCTTTTCTTACTGTGGTGGTACTGTGGAACACCTGATGAAAGACCACCCATTATCCCATATATATATGAAGTAAACATGGTGCTTAATGTCCACAGAAACCATAAGGCTTATTAGGGACGGGGAAAATGGGGTATGGAAGTGGGGGAAGAGGGAGATTATATACCTGTTACTACATTGCCACCACCAGAATGACACCTGCATTAAGATGGGCAGCGATGAGAGCCATTTTAATGTTTCAGTAAGAAGTGATGGACAAAGTTACAAGACGGTGTCCACAAACCACAACCTTTTTGAAGAGAAAGGAGAGCCGAAGCGGTATCGAACCAAAGTCCTTCCGCTTACCAGCCTAACACCTTACCACTAGGCCAAACCCGCTCACAATTTATAGTTAAGACCGCTTGTCTAGGGCTTACTTAGTTTACCCTTCATTTTTTCTTTGTAATGGAACCCCTCACCACGTTTGTTGATTATTTTAGGGCATTCTTTTTTCTTTTCTTGGGAGGGGTGTCAGGGATCTCATTACACGGAAATTAGGTTAAAAAATGCACCATATTTTGAGCAAGGATGGAGGGCATGCCCATGAACCCTTTTGGTTCTAGAGGAATGTGTCTATGAATGAAATTTGCCACTTTTTTTGTTTGCTTTGGCCAGTTCTTGCCTCTGACTGATCATGACCCACTCTGACAAGTGTCCATTTGGACATTATGAGTTATTCATACCAACAGAAAATGGGCAGATTAATTTCTTTAATTTTATAGGTATTCAAAATTGTGCGGAGCACCGAGATGGTAGGACTAGGAACAGGAGAGCGGCCATGTTTTGAAAAAAATGGAGTTGAAAGTGAAATGATGCAAAACATTGCCGTTTTGGTAACATAAGATGCTTTTCATTATATTTCAAAGTCATCTATTAAATGGCTATTTTATAGCTGTGTGGAAATGGGCTGTGAGCAGTAAGAATATGATGGAACAGACTTTTAAGTGTGCAGAGTGAATTTTTTATGCAATGTGAAAAACAAAAACAACAACAACAAAACAATCTCAAACCAAAAAAACCAAAAAACAACAACCTTTGATATGATAAAACAAACAATCCTCATGGACTGTTTTGCAAGTTATTTCCTGATCTTCCTCGTGATTGCTGTTTCTATTTCTGCATCTTCGAAGTACATCTATGGTCAGCATATATATATATTCAAACGTTACTGATGTTCAAGGGGGTATGAAGATGAAAAAAAGCTGTGCTGTTTCTCTCTCTTTGCCTTCTTCACTGATTCAGTATCTCATTTAACAAGAGCAGGTAGATCAGTTGGTTGTTAGAGCACAAGCCACCCCAGGCCTCTGTGGTTGTTTACAGCTGTGCACCGTGCTTGTGCAGGACCCAGATCCAAGCTGTGTGCAGGCTGTGGAGACTCCCCATGACACCTTCCTCAGCTGCCAGTTCCATGTGGTGTACAGTCACAGCTATTCTGTCCCCGTCCTCTACTTCAACATTTGTAGAACAGGTATCAGACGTGGGAGTTTTTCACCTGTAGATAAGCAGTTCCGTTCACTGAGGAGGGGCAGGGGTCATTCTTGATTTCAACATTCAGTGTTGCTTTACGTCCACAGAGACCTTGAGGACTGTTAGGGACGGGGAGCCCAAGACGGCCACCTCGACTTTCACGCAGCTCCTGACCTCGGACATTGTTGTGAAGAGAGAAATGTACATAACTGTACTTGAGTACATAACTGTACTTAATGTACATAACTGTACTTGATGTACATAACTGTACTTGAGTACATGCAATGGCGCTTTTTTGTTTTGTTTTTGTTTTTTGTGTGCTAATTTCTGTCAAAACTGATATTTCAGAATTTGATGTCTGAGGTATACAACTCTTCAACTGTTTGACTGTCAGTCATATAAATTATGATCATATGTTGTAAGCTGTGTTGATTTCTCTCCTCTTTCTCTTCTTCCTTTTTCTTGTTTGTGTAATGACAGTTCATGATGAATCAGTTGTTACAGCACTAGCCACCACATGCTCCTCTACAGGTGATAGAGAAAAAAGGGGAGTTGCAAAGTTCTGCAAGTTTGATATTTGTGTTACATGAATATAGGAGAAATAGAATAATACCTGAAACTGCACGTGCGTTTGTCTGCAGATGGGAAGAGGCTGAGCCTGGAGGAACTGTGGAACCGGGTGCCCGTTGAATATCAGCACAGAATAGAGAACCACAAGTGGGCAACCCTTACACAACAGGTAACGTCTCATCTACAGCATACAGCGCCCATACCTGAATGTAACTGTAAATGACAGTAAGTAGTTGCTGGCTTGTACTGAAGACACAGGTACTTAAAAGGTCCTCTGTATTGCTTGCTGTACTTAATCTCTTCATGCATGCCCTCCACCAGATAGTGCCACTGTGGAAAATCTGTCACCTTTCTCTCGTCTTTCTCGCGACCTGTTGCTTTGGCACCAGGTCTCTTCCAGCCTGCCTCTCTGGTTCCTATTCCCATTGGGAGTCCAGTCGTGTCTATATTAGAAGGGTAGAAGGTGACAAAAACCATCAGTGACAGACTAGGATGTTTCAGGATAGATGCCTGCATAGGATCCTGAAGATTTTCTGGACTCAAACTACACACGGTCAGCTGTGACAGGACAAAATGATGTGCCCCTAACCGTTGAATTCAAAACAAGATGACTGTGGTTTGATGATGTGTGCCTGTCACCTGCAAACATAATTATAGGGACTCTGTACTACACCCCTTGATGCAGGACCGTTACTGAGAAATATTCTGTGGAACTTATGCACAAATGAAAATGGGATTCCTCTTTTAAAAATAACATCTTCAACCATGGTCTCTGTCAACAGAAGCTTTGGGGACACTTATGATAGACAGATTGGATCGCTTTTTCTTTATATATATATAAATTGCGTGTGGTGTATATATATATATATAAAAATTGGGGCATTTCTGAGCGCACTGACAACATCTTGAACTGAGCTGAACAAACACAGGTTCCAGGAATAGGGGAGATAACCTGTCAAATAAGCTGGACTGGTTTACAAAATAAATTATTGTGCAGTTTATGATTTTGTTCAGTTTATTTTTAGACTGAAAATATTTCATTGAGTTAACTTGGCTCAGACTTGTGCATAATTTATAAATTATATATAAATTATTATGTGTACACAGCGACTGAAGCCAACTCGCATTTTCCTGAAGATCTCTGATGCCTTGAAAATCAGCTTAGTCACTGTGTGCGTCCCTGTTACCTTGTACATCAAGGCATGTTATTTAGTATGCTCTGTGAATGTTGGTGTGTGTGTGTGTGTTATAATATACATACATGTATTTGTGTGTGTATTATGATATACATGTATTTGTGTGTGGTGTGTATTTTATATATATGTATTTGTGTGTGTATTTGTGTGTGTGTGTGTGTGTGTTTGATACATCATATGTTCTAAGTTTTCAAATTCACTGTGCCAAGCTGGGAGTTTGGATGGAAGACAGTTGATCACAAAAGCACTAACTGACAATGGATACAGTATACAGTATCTATGTGTAACAACTAACATGGACTCTTTGCAGGAACATCCGTATCTAGGCAGCCCCTTCTTCATGCTGCACCCCTGTCACACTGCCAGCCTCATGTCACAAGTGCCCAGAGCAGAAGATAAAAGGTAACTGTCTCTGTCATCATCTGTGAAGTGGCGTGGGCAGAGGTAGCTATAACATGCTTTGCTGGTAAGCAGAGGGAGGTACCCTGGTTCTAATTTGACAGTGATCATGAACTTTTGTATTGTGTAGTCTTCTGCTCTTTCCACCTGATTTAACTCTTGAGTCCCTGACAGTTCCTCCATGCAGGTAACTGTCCGCTGTTGCTTCCTGTGCCTTTTTCCGTCTTCAGCCCCTGCCTTATGCAATGGCCTTCCATTTCTTCTCCTGAAGAATTGTCCTGACGTGACCCTGTGCGGTTGGCAGGATGTTGAAATCCAGTTACTGACTGACTAGCTCCTGAAGAGATCCCAGTCGAGACTCCTGCAGGTCCAACCTCAAATTGTCAAAACATGTCTTTTTCTAAAGCAGCAGACCCACCATGTTTTCCCTTTTCATACGCTGTAATTAGTGTAAACCCTTGTTCATTTTCTGTGTAAGTTACAGGTTTGTAAATTGCGTATGGTGTACGTGTGTGTGTGGACACCTGTGTGTAAGTTACAGGTCTGAAAATTGCGTATGGTGTGCTTGTGTGTGTGGGCGCCTGTGTGTGTGTGTGTCCGCATGTGCATGCGTATGTTTAAAATGGTCGTGCTGGACAAGATTTTGTGCCCTATACAAACTTTAATTATTGTTCTTATTATAATTTAGCAAGTCAAACAAAATGACAAATCAGGGTCACTCGGGGACATAGAAGATGAAGCTCGAAGACTGCATAATTTTGTTAATGACTTTTGGGGGGGGGGGGGGGGGGGGGGTGGTGGAGTGACTGCATAATTTTGTTAGTGACTTTTTTAATACCTGCAAAACCAACTGTAGAATCAGGAGAGTCACTTTTTTTTCTTTTCTTTTTTCTCTTTAAGACAAAATCAACCCAAGAGGCATAAAAAAATGATAAATAAATTCATGCCTTTTGTCAATTGTTTACGCCTCTTGGGTTGATTTTGTTTTAAAGAAAAGAAGAAGAAAAAAAGTGACTCCTGATTCTACAGTTGGTTTTGCAGGTAGGAAAAAGTCACTAACAAATGCAGTCACTAGCATTTTTTTGTTATGCCCTTTGGGTTGGTTTTGTTAATAAATTAAAAAAGATATAAAAAATGTATAACTCTCCTGATTCTACCTTCTAGGGTTGGTTTTGCAGGTATTACCTGATCAAGTGGCTGAGCAGTGTTGCACCAGTGGTGGGCCTGGAGCTTTCCCCTGCCTATGCAACGGCCTTTGACCCCACTGATGACACTTAGCTGCTGGCGCAGGCGGCCAGATGTAAAGTTGCTGCCCCTCTGTGTGTGTGTGTGCACTGGCAACGTTTGTTGCTGCAACAGGAGGAGCCTCCAGCGAGGTGCGCTGCATCAGCTGCTGTCAGGCCTGCTGAAAAGTCGAAAATGGTCTGCTAGCCCGCTTGGGTAGTGGATATGAAAATCAGCTAGCCTGAAAGAATTATTATTATTTGTCTGAGATGTTCCCCCTTCAAAATTGTATGACAAATATTTTCCCCTTTTCACGCTTTGCCTAATTTTTGCTGTTTTAGCTGAGTAAAATATGGTGGCAACATTACACAGCTCTGATTTTTTTTTTCTTCCTGATGATCAAAACGAGGCTTATATAAACGCTTATATAAATTCAAGCAAATCATCAAATACAGGAGGCAGAATTATGAATCACCCAACAGGCTAGCAGTTGTTGGCCTCGATTGCCCCTGAGGTTTTTTTTCTGCCCATCTCAGGTGACTGGGAGACAGTGTATTTCTGCAGCCCTGTGTTGTGTTTGCATCTACAGTCCATTGTGATGCAGCTTGGAACCCAGCCACTGCTACGGTTACCACTTTGAACTAGACCCTTTCGGAATTTATATACATAAATTAACATTCCTAACAAACAGTGAATATCAAACCTGTTTGAGTTTCGCAATCCCAGGGTCAAGTATTTCGTGGAATTATTAACAAATGTGCCAACAGGAAAATGGACAATATTGTTATGTACGTTTTGTGTGTAAAATAGGACAGAGTTAACAAGGCTCATTTCATCAGTCTGTGCAAGCATTTTTAGACAATACACATGTTACCTTTGTTGTGCCAGATGAAACATGGCAGAGGCTGATGTGTCTGAGAGAAGGAGGAGGAAAAGATAAACCAGAAAGGAGAGAAGAAAGAGGAGAAAATGAAGAGAGAGGAACAAAATCATCAGATGTTGGTGATAACAGTGTGTGGCCTGATTGCCAATCCGTCTTTTTTCTCTCTCTTCAGTTGTGCCTACCTGCTGTCCAACCTGTGCGTGCGTGTATGCGCACGTGTTGATAGTGTTATTGTAAAGCACCCATTGCTCCCGCCTTGTGTGGTAGACGAGCACCATAGAAATCCCCCTTGTTATTATTATTAGTCAGAGGGTGGCAAGAGGTCAGTTGACTCACCATCCAGCCAGTTTCCTCTTGAATGAATTTCTTACAAGTGTGAACTTATGAGAAAGAGTCCTTCACTCTGACATGTACTAGAAGATTTAATTGCTAGGTGTTGTTAGTCATCGCACTGAGTGTACATTATGAACATACTGCTTTCACTTTCAGTGTGAATTTGGTAAGTGTCTATAATTGAATCAGGCAAGTTTGCTTTCTGTCTTAAATTTACTTCTTTTTGATTTTTTTTATCTATAACTGTGATCTTTTGCTAAAAATGTGATTTTATGTGTGTGTGTGCATGTGTGTGTGTGTGCATGTGTGTATGTAACTACTTTTGAAACAATAAAAGGAGCCTAGTCAAAGCCAGCTCTGTTAGTTGATATGCCTCATTCCACCATTAATTTTTCCAAAAATATCAAATAAACACAGGATGACTTTAAATTAAAGGAAGTCAACTGCAGCAATTGAAATGTGGTGAACATCCCTTAGTTTTATATAGACGTTTTTTTTTTCTTTCTTTCTTTTCTTTGATATTTGCCAGCCCTTGTGCATCACTTTAATATTAAACTTTGGACAGAGGCCAAAGCATTCTTTTCCATTCGATAAATTGATCCTTCCACAGTATTATTGTACTTCCTGTTGTTGAGGTGGATAAATTGCCACAGAGGCTGACTTAATGATGATCAGGTGGCATGGTTCTTTAAGTTTGATGTGCACAACCTCTTTGGCTGTACCACCACTGCAGGCAAAACGTATCCGATGCCTGCTTAACTGGTGTTCAAAATGCTGAAGTGGGGCTATAATGTAAATGGATACAGTTGCTAGTTTTCTCCACCAGCACCCAAAAAATAATTCTAAATGAGATTAATAAAATGAAATCAACAGAAATGGGTGTTGCTCATTGGCATTAATGTTGTGATGATTTATGATTTTAACATACATGTTCATTTCTCTTTCTGGCACGTGCCTGTGTGTGTGCATGTTCTTGCTCTCTCTCTCTCTCTCTCTCACACTCACAAACAAACATGTACAGAGTTTCTATGTGGTATATATATATTTTTCAAATGACAACTTTCATATTCTTTCAGAGGATCACCTTTCAAAACTCTACAATAACACATACGGCCTGACGTGGAGCACAAAAACCAGCAAGGTACAAACAAACAAAAAGGATACTGCGACCCTGAAATAATAAGGGTTCAGGAGACTTTCAGAACACTCACTGATTTGAAATACCTAGGACTACACAAACTGTAGTCACCACTGCTTAGTCCTAAGTACAATGTACAACCTTAAGTAAACTTTTTGCTCAAGTACAACTTCACAAAGAAACAGCTGTTGTTGTTTTTCAACTGTAATTGATGCAAGTTACAGTGCAATGCACATAGCTAAAACTTATACGTAACACAAAATGCTGGGTGGGGAGTGCAAAGTAAGTCTAAACTGAGTAAAATGTTCACAAAGAGGAAGGGTGCTGTAACGTGAAGCTTGGAGTGTGGGTCACCCTTCCACTGCAAATAGTGAGGACGACACACCCAGGTAGCGTTTTGTCACAGTCAGTGCAAATGGTGATGATGACACACCCAGGTAGTGTTTTGTCAGTCAGTGCAAATGGTGATGACAACACACCCAGGTAGCGTTTTGTCACAGTCAGTGCAAATAGTGATGACAACACACCCAGGTAGTGTTTTGTTACATTCATTCATAAGTGACCAACAGACTGCTAAATGCAATGGCAGCTGGAGAAAAGTAAAAAAATAATTTAAAAAAAAATCACTTTCGGTAGATACTTTCAAGCAAACAAAAAAAGGGGGCAAAATACACTAAATGTGATCAACTGAACAACGTTCTAACATACAAATAGTAATTCTGGTGCATTTTCATTTTTCTTTGCAGCAACTGTAATCTGTATGCATGTATTCTCAAAAATGATATGAGATCAAGAGCAATTCTTTGATAAATGCATTTTTTTCCTAAGTGGTAGATCTACTAAATTCTGTAGCAGAAGTGACCAGATACTTATAAGGCATTGACCTTCTAAAATGAAAAATACACCTCAAGCACCATTTTTCACAACTGTTGGGTGCCCAAGACAATTTTATGGTTTTTAGGCACCAAGCACCCACAGCATTTGTGATGTGTAGAGTACTGATCAGTTAGTAATTAGATCTTTTAAATTGTGAAATGAAACAATATAATGATCTGAATAGAGGGTCCCCCCCCCCCAGCAAAATTGATACATGGAATTGAAATGGATACCTGGAAAACCTACTGGCTGTTTCTTAGTTGCAGTGGAATAAGATGCGGGAGGGATGTCACTTGTTGGTTGAGAGTCTGATCAAGTCTGGTGTGCTGCTGGCGCAGGTTTGAACCAGTTTGAGCAAGGGGCTCTGCCCCAGCTCGCTTCCTCTCCCCCCGTCCGCAAGCTGACTTCAGCGCAGACTCTCTTACACTGTAAGCCCCCTTGCACATTCACATGCACTGACAGCTGTGCATACTTTAAAAATCCCAGGCACTGGTTTGGACACACGAAAATACAGCACACAATAGGTCAACTCTCAAAGACAAAACTCATGCGGCAGGGGAGTAGAAAGCTGGTCACGAAGGCAATTTGTTTCCAGAAGAACGGGTGTACTGCCTGCATAAAAAGAGGAACATGGAAGAACAAGAACCCAAACCGGATGTATCTGAGACAAGTGACACAACTCCCTGCTGTGCACTAAGCTTGTAGTTCTCTTGAAATAAGAGGTCAGAAAAGTGATTCTGATGGTCCCAGCTACATTGTGTGCGTGTTGTGCATATATATATATATATAAAATGGTTCTGAGATCTGATACTGTCAAGAGAACAGAAGTGTAAACCTTCCTTGCATGTGTCACTTGGCAGCCAGCTTGAATTTATACTTTTTGCACGTTCTCATGTACAGCGAACACCTCCAAGTGAACATTTGTGACAAACAAAACTTTTCCCCCCTCTCGTTGCTGTTGAGGCAATTCTCTAGCGTTAAAGCTATTTGTTTTTAACCCTTGTGTGAGTGTAACATGATTTTTGTTTCTTTTTAATGCTCACAAGCACTGATTTTGATGTAAACCACAATTTCTTTTGTTAAGAATATACCGTGAGTCTAAAAAAAGTGGAAGCTCTGAAATTGAAAGTCAGCTAAGGTCACTTATCTGAACAGCTAAATATAGGCACGCAGAAAATGGAAAGAATGTGATTGTGCCGATATCAATAAATGGACTGTTTACAAAGCACTGCTGTGACATTACTAAAAGAGATGCAATGGCAACAAATAAAAAAATAATAGTATAAAGGAGAAAACCAGCCTGCTTGTGTCTTCTTCCTCCTGCCCTGAGAGACATTTTTTAATGCAATTTTCATGCTGCTACACACGTAATCTGGACACAGAAAGTAAGTATACGATAAAAGAGTAACAACGAAAATGCCAGTCGCATTCCTAGTCACTTTTACATTACTTCATTCGTAATCTCAAACAACTTAGGATTCGTTGTGTTTGGATTATATACCCTAATCTTGATGTATAATGAATGAGAAAAACTGCATAATATATAATTAAATTGAGTGTGTGTAATTAAAAGTGTGTTTGTGTGTGTGTGGGGTGGGGGGGGGGGGGGGGGGGGGGGGGGTAGAGTGCACATGTGTGTGTGTGTGTGTGTGATGAAATGAGTGTATCCATATGTCTTTGTAAGCGCTCTGGGCTCTTACAAGACGGGGCATCATAATTTTAATTTAAAAAAAAAAATGAAAATACAAAACAAAAAGAAAGAAGAAGCATTTGCTACTAAACATTATCAGTTGGTATCCATTAACTGTGAGCTTGAACAAGGCCAGAGCGGAAAATAAAGGTGGAGGAATTTGGAAAACAGATGGAGCATGAATTTACACCTAAAGAAGTGACGAGGTTCCTTTGACAGGAAGTCCGTTTCTGGCTGGTAGTTGACACTGCTTTTAGCCCTAACCACAGTTTGGGCAAATCTCCCTCCAGAGCTAACGGCAGTTACTACAGGATAGACACATCAGGATGTCTATCATTTGCAGGAGCTGCTACAAGTGTCATTTTTGTAGCGACAAAAGTTTTGTCACGACAAACATGTGTACAGTGTTTATTGCGACAAATATTTGTCATGACAAATTTTTGTCACGACAAGCATACTTTTGTTGCGACAAAAGACGTGTTTTGTTAGGACAAACATATGTTTGTTGCGACAAACACATGTTTGTTGCGATGAAAATGATACTTGTGGCAGCTCCTGCCAATGATAGATGTCAGGTCTTTGAAAGTTTGGGGAAAAAAACTATTTTCAAAGTCTTGAAGCCAGAGAAAAATTAAAGTTTCATATGAGGTCTTTGAGAGTTTGCAAATTTTAATTTCTCTTGTCAAACTGACAAGCCAGTGATTTTGTGACTGACTTTGAGAATAAGTAGTTAAATAGCTTCATACTTTGGCTGTTTATTATGATTATGTGTAAATTATAATCTTGACATGGAAATACTTTGACATCTGAATTGTGAAGTGAAGGGTGTATGTGCATCACATGGGGTGAATTAAAGTTGAATAGGTGAGTACTCTATCAAATCTGATCATAAGTTTTGAAGGAAAAAATTGTCTTGAAAGTTTGTGAAAAGTTGCTGAATTTTGGATTTAAAAGTTTGTGGGAACGCTGATATATATATATATATATATATATATATATATATATATATATATATATATATATATATATATATACTTACCACTAAGATACATCTGCAAATAATACATTAACAGAAAACAAAGTTGTAACAAACACCCAGTACGTAAAAAAAAACATCACAAGATAAATGACAATGACTGCAGTAAAGTACACAACAATGCTAAGCTGCTTTTTTGCATATTGTAAAACAATGTCAAAGACTGCCAGCAATGCAAAAACCAATAATGCATAAAGGCATGTATCATAAATGTTACAACGTCTTGACAACCATACCGACTGTTGTAAAACAGACTGGCAAAACCTGCACTGACACAAAGCTGCTTGCTGGGACAAAACTGAATCAACTTGACAAGACTTGTCAAGTGTCATACTGTCGCTGACCACACACAATTTTTCTATGATGAACAAGAAAACATACAAAAATACAGAAAAATTACCTTGTTTATCTGTACACAATAATGTGTTTTTCATCCACTGTGACCACAATGTCAATGAAGAGTTCAAATAAACTGACTTGTCTATATTACATAAGCACCATTACCAAACTCCACAAAAAATCCAACCTGTTCAGGTTTGTGGATAGTGTGTGTGTGTGTGTGTTGAGTGAGTAGTTTTTTGTTTTTGTTTTTGTGCGTGTGTGCCTTGAGTGAGTAGGTACAAGCCAAATGGTGCCAAAAAGGTCTGTGATCTGGGGTACACACTATGATTTGTTTTCAGACATCTCTACATTTAACATGAAGTTTAAGAATTTACACTCAATAGGACTGTTATTATCCACAGCATTTTTCAGGATGTTTCTATGAGCTACTGTTTAAGAATAAATACATTTTGAGAGGGAGTGTGTCTGTGGTGACGTGTGTGGTGTGACCGTTCCTTTAAAACCACTTTACCCTTCTCTTCCAATCCTTAAAAATAAAGTATGCACACAGAATTTCTGACAGAAAGTTCTGTTAACCCCCCCACCCCCACTCTCTCCATCACAGAAATCCACAGTTCCTGTTCTAATTAGCCCATTTTCTGCTAGGGACTTTGTACTGACAGAAAATTCAGTTGACCCCCCCTCCATCACAGAAATCCAGGGACTTTGTACTGACAGGAAGTTCAGTTGACCCCCCCTCCATCACAGAAATACAGTCTTTGTTCTAATAAGCCCATTTTCTGCTACAGACTTTGTACTGACAGGAAGTTCAGTTGACCCCCCCTCCCCCATTTGGAACAATTGCCTTAATGTTTCAAGGCAATCGTTCCAAATGGGGAAACCCAAAATACTGGAGCTCAAGCAGGATGTCAAGCAGGACACAAAATACTGGAGCTCAAGCAGGATGTCAAGCAGGACACAAAATACTGGAGCTCAAGCAGGATGTCAAGCAGGACACAAAATACTGGAGCTCAAGCAGGATGTCATGCAGGACACAAAATACTGGAGCTCAAACAGGATGTCATGCAGGACACCAGGACACAAAATACTGGAGCTCAAGCAGGATGTCATGCAGGACACAAAAGAAGACAGGGGAAAAGCTCTGCTAGTGATGTTGTAAAACATCCTCTGGGCAGAGAATGGGTTCAAGTTCTTGCTAAAGTACAACACAAATTCAGCAGATTTGAATCAGCATGTGTTCTCATTCCGTGGAGTATTAATAATAATAATAGATAACTTGTATAGCGCTATTCTCTGGTGGACCCAAACTCACTGTGCTTTACAACATTCTCCGACATTTTCTAAGTTTCACAAAGGCAATACATATAATTATGACAACTAACAATGTATAATATACAAGTACATGTGCCATATGAGAAGCAGCAATATATAAAGAAAATGAATCATTATATTACTACCTACCCTTAATTCCATCTCTCCCAGTCCCCAGTATTGCATCAAGCATCTGCGTCTCTCAGACATCCAAACTGTCATCTTTTTCCAACCTCGGTGAGCCCAATCATCGTATTAAACCTCACAAAATGGAACTGGAGCAAATTTGCCAGGGAAAGATTGGAAAACAAAACGTGATGCAAAGAATTTCTTTGGTAGAAAAGTTATGACACTGAGCATTATGGACAATGGAAGTAGGCTTTTTGTGGCCTGTGGCACGTGTAACAATTCTGTACATAAGTCAGCATAACAAACAATCACACACAAACACCACAGCAATAACACACAAACTCTGAAATAAAACATTTACAGCTACAAGTATCACAATAAAATCGACAATAAATACTCTTTTTTTTTTACAATTTAGCATTTTCTTCTGTGCTTACATTTGATTGATAAAAAAACTAATAAAAAATGTATAAAGTACTGGTTACCTTACCTCAGTAAGATTGCAAAAAATCTGTAGCAGCATGCTATCCAATGCCAAAAATGTGTTTTACTAATTAGACACCGTGATTTTGTAAAAGGAAATAATACTTCTTGTTGTTGTTGTTGATCGCTTTTATAAAGCAATATTCTCCACTCTTGAGCAGACTCACTGCGCTCGCATGTGTTTCTACATGAACAAATAGCTTTTTATACTGTGTTTTTGACTATCTGCCAAAGTGGTGTACTTACAGCGCTGGCACTGTTTCTGATTACCAACTGCCTTGGGACCTTTTACACTCATAGCCAGAAGCACAAGGGTCTAACAAGCTTTGGTCCTCATCTAAATGATTAGACATTCAGCCAATTTTCCCACCAAACAACAATACAGTTCTGAGCCAGGACTGAACTTGGCCAGGACCCTTCCCATCTCCTTCAGAGGCAAAAACCATAATAAAACTGACATTCCACCCCGTCCCGGAAAACTGGAAGGACCCAGTCGAGTACCTCGAGAGGCTGCAACAAACCACCATCTTCTGTCTTAGCTCTGGACACCGCTGCCTGCTTCAACATATTTGCTGACTAGGGCTGGCACATACCGGACAAGACCAAAGTTCCCAGAGCATGTTCTACAGTTCTGCCCCCTCTTCAGAGAAACAAGAATGCAGCAGTGGCCCCGTGGAGCAAAGCTGCAAGAAGAGCTGTGGGCAAGGTTCATACAGAAAAATTCTTTCAAAATTCGCAAACTTTTGCGATATGGCATGGAAAAGCAACATGAAGGTATGCAACTCTTCCACACATCTAGTAAAGGGGCACAACCCTTACTGTAGCCGACGGCCGACTCACTCCATCAGTCAAAACTGATAGGAGGTGCGTTCTTTCTGATTTTGCACGGCAAATTGTTTTGTTTAAACTACTGTTCCGTCTTGGGAAATGCAGTTTCTGACTGATAAGCTGATAGGTTTTCCCCAGTGCTCTGAAGTTCACAAACTTTCACAAACCCCACTCAGTTTTCACAGACTTTCAAGGCCTTGAAGGGCATATCCCATTTCGCCCAAGTTTTCAAAGACCTTCAAGGACCGTGCGAACCCTGTGTGGGGCAACACAGAAGACCTTCTGAAGACCACAACCTTCATCCAAATCACTGGACTTGCCATTCGTGGCAGAACCATGCTCGAATGCAGAAGAAGATGGCTGAGACCTGTGTACTGTAGATGATGACACTATGGCTGACAAATGCCAGGCTGAGAGTGAGAACCCCTTTGCCATCTCAGCTTGATAATGAAGTAGATGTTTTAAAATGGGTTCAGCAACAGTTCATTACTTTTGTTTGAAGGATTCTGGCAAACCAGTACAAAACATTTCAATGCTAAATGACAGGTATTTGGAAACCCCCACACAAACAAATGGGAAAAAAACATGCAGTTCTTTTAATCAGGAAGAAAATTAGAAGTTCCTGCCCTGAAACTGTAACATAACTTTCAGCTAAAACAGTTTACCATCCAGTTTCTACTGTGAGTTTAATCACCCTTTCCATGTGTGTTAATTTTGAGTATTTATTTTATTTTACAGCAGCTGCTGGTTTCAGTGCAAAACAACAATAAAAATACATTTAAAAATAACAATAAGCATCTCAACAACCACCACTCCACACATACAAAACACTGACAAAACCAGAAAAGAAACAACAACAAAAACCAAAACCATCCACAATATACTATTGTGAGCAGACAGTCAGGCAACTGCATCAAATGGCATACCTCTATGCCAATGTGGCATCACAAAAAATATGAGTCCCCAACCCTAAACCAATAAAAATAATAATTAAAAACACCTAATAATGTCTGACACTTTTGACAGACAAACTGAGTGGCTAGACTCTGCTAAAATATTGATTTTCAAAATCAAGGCCATGGAACAGTATGTTATTGTTAACCTCATTTCAGAGGGCAAATTGTATGCATATTGTTTCTGTCTCTCAAGAACCAGGTGAGATCTTGCATGCACAACTGTTTTCCTGCTTCCATGCACATTCACACTTACTTTAATGGCAACATTGTACGCATGATATTTTTAGCTTTCATGTGCATTCATGCTGACGTTAATGGTAACATTGTAGGCATGATATTAAGGCAACAAAAAATCATAAAAGAAAATCATGTTAAAAAACAAAATCAGTCTGCACTGACCATCATCAAGAAGCAGAGAAAAGAGAGAGAAAAACAAACAAACCCAGAAAGAAAAATAATCACTGGTGTAACCATTACCATCACTGTACCATTTAGGTCATGACCCAAAGTTTGCAATGCATGAGCGGAAGTGAAACAGGTGAAGTGTGATGCAGCCCAAGGCTGCATGCAACAGACAGAAAACTGCAGTAAAGGTCCTGATCCTATTCACAAAGGGGGCAAAGAGAGATAAGTCAGAGTAAGTCCTGTTTTAACGCGGTTTCAGTTTTCCTACGTGGTGCTCAATATTCTGGAGTTGTTGGTCACCTTGTGGACTTCAGACACAGTACTAGACCTCCATGGTTACGCAGAAATCACCAGATCTCCCTCCTCCACCCTGATCTTTGCCTACCACCCCTAAAATAAGTCTTTAGAATCTGTCACTGACGTAAAATCCATGGTCTGAATTTACCACTTCAGAAGTTATCTTCCACTGAAGAGACCTCAGAATTAACTTACTTTTAAAAAATTAAAAAATTCAAGAGGTGGTCAATTGTTTCAACTCCATGCTGAAAAGAGGGGTGTTAAATGCTCACAACATCATAGTTTCCATGAACTTTGCTTTATCTTTTTTTTATTTTTGTTTTTGCTTTGTTTTTCATGTTTGGACTATTTTGAGAATCATTTGATAAATGTTCCAAAACCTGCATGACCTTATGACACTTCACCTTATGACTAGTTTTTTTCCTGCGTTTCAATTTTTGCTGATTCTCACTTCCCCCTACCTTTTTCTTCTTCTCGCAGGTATCAAACAGTAAAGACTTAATACAAATAAAACAACAACAATATCTGGTGGCAGAACACACGGGTTGTCACGTCATGAAGGACAACATAAATCGCACAGCAGGCTCAGCGCTGCGAAGACTGATATCCCAGGCGTCCTTGAGCAGGTAGCCCAGATAGAACCAGTCATCTTCGCTGTGGGTCGTGTATGTCTGGATCTCCACCCGGGGCTGGAAGTCAAAGCTGGGCTGGTACATGATGTAGATCACCTGAGGGCAGTTAGCAAGGAATGTTATTCAAATTTTGGTCTGGCAAACATCATTTTGTGAACAAAGTCGATTTTCCATTGAAAACCCAGTAACAGGCCACTCTATAAATAACCCTGAGGGGCACACGCACATGATAAAAAGAAAAAAAGGTATCAAAAAGATACTTGTACGCTAAATCATGGGAGATTTTAGTTAGTTGGTGCTTTGAGCCCAGTCAACCACTCATGGGAGACATATGTCAAGGTTCGTACAGAAAAATCCTTTCAGAATTCACAAACTTTTCACAAACCTTTGTGATATGGCGTGGAAAATCAACATGAAGGTACGCAACTCTTCCACACATCTAGTGAAGGGGCGCAACCCTTACTGGCTGATGGCTGACATTCTAAACTGATAGGAAGTGTGTTCTTTTTGATTTTGCACGGCAATTTTTTTGGTTTAAACTGCTGTTCAGTCTTGGGAAATGCAGTTTCTGACTGAAAAGCTGATAGTTTTTCCCTAAGTGCTCTGAAGACAACAAATTCACAAACTTTCACAGACCCCACCCAGTTTTCACAGACTTTCAAGGCCTTGAAAAGCTTATACCATTTTTTCCCAAACTTTCAAAGACCTTCAAGGACCGTGCGAACCCTGTATGTATACATAAAGGTATATATATATATATATATATATATATATATATATATATATATATATATACACACACACACACATAAAGGTTTAACACAGGTGCAACCACAGACACAGCGTCTTTGAGAAAGTGGTGCTGTTACAGAGAGATTGAACAGAGCAGTAACAATGGCTGCCAAGTGCTGTTTCAACCATGTTGTGCAACTTACCTGTTGGTCAGTGCTCATGATTTTCATGTCCAGCAGCTTGCGAACTGCCCGCATGTAGTCCTGCGTGTAGATGTAGAGAACCTCCGGACGAGCCAGAAACATCGCTCCCCCCACCCACACTTTGTTGCCAGCAACAATCTGGTAAGGGGTCAAGGTTGGGTCAAATTTGCACTGACCGCTGTAAGCCACTTTTGTCTCATCAAAACTGGGGGGAATGGACAAGGGGAACACGTGCTTCTCATCCACCACAGCACGGAAGAGTCCAATGTCTAGCCAGGCCACAAACTTGGTGTGGAACAGCTCCTCCTTGATCACTTTGTTCACCAGCTCAAACTTGGCGTGCATCACGCACGAGTAGTTCTCATGCACTGTGTTGGGGTCGTGGAATGGGTAGTTGGGCTGAGAGAACACCTCTTTGATCTCTGGGGCCAGCTTGAAGGCCCACAACTGCTCGCGATCTATCAAGTAAATCTGCGTCCTCTCCTGGGGGAAACGTTTTCTCAAATCCTCAAAGATCTGCTTCACCTCCGTGGAGTCTGTGAAGACAATCAGGGGGTTGTTAATGCGGCCAAACACGGACATCCACTTGATGTATTTTTCGGGCGTGTACACACCAAACATGCCACCCTTGTTCAGGTTTCCAATGTTGAAGTAGGCGGTGATTATCGTCACTTCTGAAGACATGGAATGAGCGTTATTCGTCATGCGTGTGTGGATCTTCTTCAGCTCGGGACTGTTCACCCACAGCTCTGAGCTGAACTGAAACTAGAATAACGAACAGTAGCACTGAAACCGGACTGCCATGCAACAACAGTTAGAATTTTAAAGTGTTTAAATTTTAAATCCTCCATTCTGGAATGAAGGAATAAATGGGTAATCTGTTGAACTGATTGTGCTTCACAATCATGCGTATTGGTTGTGTCTCCTCTTTGATTCTCGTTCTGTTTTACTGAAGATTTTTGTTGTGCATTGCCTTACAACAGTGTCTATTTATAAATCTGGAATGGCTGTAACCCAGCAGCACTGAAACTTGACTGTCATGCAGTAATAATTACAATTTTAAAGTCCTGTTAACCATACTGAATTACATCCAGATTTATAAACAAACACTGCTGTAAGCCAATACACAACAAAAGCTCCTCAATAAAACAATGAGGATCAAAGAGCAGACACAACCAATACGCAGGATTGTGAAACACAATCAGTTCAACAGGTTACCCATTTATTTTTTATTCCTTCATTCCAGAATGGAGGATTTGTGAAGACACTTTACTTTTCCCTAAATCTTTACATGTTGCACACGCAGCTGATCATTGCATTAGGTCAAGGTTGCTTAAACTGGTATGATAGTGTGAAGATCAATGAAAGTTATCATTTAAGTGTAGCTTCTTCTTCTTGAGCCAGTGTGTCAAAGGATTTTCTTTTTATACACCAGGTCAAAAATGTTTTATATTTATGCAATGCCACTATATAATTATGAACAATAAAGAGTTATTTGATTATGCAAAGCTGGAACGACCTCATCCTCACTCACAGGCTCTGAGGAAAAGCCATTACAGTTTTGCCATGGACTGCCTGACAGTTAGCTAGCCTGAGTGAGTCACCAAGCTATAAATAACAAGTACACATTATGTTTCCCTTTTTTCTTTTTTTTTTGCTCTCATCGCTGCCCATCTTAACGCAGGAGTCATTCTGGTGGTGACAGTGTAGCGATAGGTATATAATCTACCTCTCCTTCCACCTCCATACCCCCTTCTCCCCATCCCTAATAAGCCGTATGGTTTCTGTGGCCGTTATGCACCATGCTTATTTACTTACTTACTGTGTTTCTTATTTTTGTCCCTAATATGTCAGCCCAACATCTGAGGACATTAAGCCCCACACCATCATCATCATCATCGTTTCTAAAAAAAGAATCCTTCAAATATAAAACAAAGCTACTTACATGTGATTGTCGCTGGTTCCAATCATCTGTCTCTAACCTTTTAGCTGCATCTGCAAAATAAACAAACAGCAAATAATTGTGGTGATTAAAAAAAATTATAATCAAGAAAATAGCAAGTGTGGTGATAAAAACTATTACTATCATAAAAACACACCATTACATTCATAATATTACTGCACAGGTAAGTTATTCTTAATGCTGTGGCAGAAGCAATTAGTATGCATAATCTTTTTCACTTGATGCCACATAGTTGCTGGATTTTATTTTTACATCCTGTCAGCTGTATAAGATCACCACAGGATGAACAAGCACTGTCACTGTCAAAGTGTCATAGAGCAATAGTCAATACACATTAAAAAAGATTCTCATGTCTAAACCATACTCAAGCCAGATCTACAAACTCAGCCTAAATACAAATACAACACAGGAAACCCTGCAGCAGGCCAGAAATGTTACACTCCCTGACCAAGTAAGTACGTAAACATAGTGCTTAAATTCCACAGAAACCATTAGGCTTCTTATGGACTGAAGGGGAGAAGGGGGTAAGGGGATGTGGAGGTGGGGGAAAAGGGAGATTATATACCTATCGCTACACCACCGGAGTGACTTCTGCATTAACATGGGCAGCGATGAGAGCCATTTTGTTTAACGTTTCATTAATTGTGAGGGACAAAGTCACAAGACAGTGTCCACAGACCACAACTTTTTGAAGAGAAAGGAGAGCTGAAACGGATTCAAACTGAGGTCCCTTTGCTTACCAGCCTAACGCCTTACTGCTAGGCCAAACTGGCTCACGTCTGACCAAGCAATAGGAAAACCTATAAATCAAGCAATAGGAAAACCTATAAATCTAGAGCCCCAGGTAATGGACTGACAAGCCACTAATCTGTCATTGGTAGGGAGAGGATAAAAGAAGAATGAAAAAACAACACCTCCTTCATAATAATAGTGCAGATATAATAAAACAATCTGAATCACAATAAATATATTGATAATACTATGATCAAGAACAAATAAAATAAATCAGTTTCCTTCCTACTACTTGTTAGCAATACTGCTTAAATCTGTGCAGTAATCTGTCCACCTTTGCTTGCAATTTATCTTCCAGCCATAATTATTCACTTCACTGGTGTATGATGATTCCAAGCAATACAACTTGCTGATTTCCAGGGTAAAACTCATCCGTCTTTTGGTTAATTTTTTTTTAATGTAAATACCTTTTGGGCTAGGGGGCCCAGTTAGGAGGGCAAGGGTGTTCCCCTAGATGGCAGCTGAGTGTTGCAATTCACAGCAGGTTCTATGATGCTAGCTGTAATGTGGCAATGTAAATTGCAGTGTATGCAGTACTCACAATACATGCAGAATGCAAAGTAGGCGAGGCCGACACAGAGGGCACAGAAAATAAAACGGTTGAGAACTTTGTTGTTAGGGTCCATCATGCCAGGTCTTGCGTGTACCTGTAATGCAAGGCATTAGATTTAGAATGACAATTTATCATATTATATAAAATGAAACTCCCCTTTTAGTAACACTCTAAAAATCAAGCTAAAGTAGTCCATTTAGAATGACAATTTATCATATTATATAAAATGGAACCCCCTTTTAGTAACACTCTAAAAATCAAGCTAAAGTAGTCCATTTAGAATGACAATTTATCATATATATATAAAATGGAACCCCCCTTTTAATAACACTCTAAAAATCAAGCTAAAGTGGTCTATTTACAATGACAATTTATCATATCAAATGGAACCCCCCTTTTAATAACACTAAAAATCAAGCTAAAGTGGTCTATTTAGAATGACAATGTATCATATAAAATGGAGCCCCCCTTTTAATAACAGTCTAAAAATCAAGCTAAAGTGGTCTATTTAGAATGACAGTTTATCATATAAAATAGAACCCCCCTTTTAACAACACTCCAAGGCTGAGCTAAAGAGGTCTATTTAGAACGACAATTTATCATATAAAATGGAACCCCCCTTTTAATAACACTCTAAAAATTAAGCTTAAGTGGTCTATTTACAATGACAATTTATTATATAAAATGGAACCCCCCTTTTAATAACACTCTAAAAATCAAGCTAAAGTGGTCTATTTAGAATGACAATTTATTATATAAAATGGAACCCCCCCTTTTAATAACACTCTAAAGTAGAGCTAAAGTGATCTTGAAAGAAGGGGTAAGGAAAGTAGCTCTCACTCTCAGTTAAACAGTCCTCAAGAAGTGTTATCATTAAACTAAAGCTTTAGCAGCATGATTTGGAAACGCATCTCCTGTCCCAGTTACAGCACACATCAAACTCAGTCACACAACGTATGTCTGCACAGGACCCAGTCCACAGATTACCATACAAAGTGAAAACCTGATACTGTGATGGAAACATACCAAGCTGCTGAGAAAACACCCAGTGTAGCTTCACTTTTCTGATGTTCCTGTGGACTTAACATAAAGTCAAAAGTCCAAGAAACTGGTACTGTATATAATATATATATATATATATATATATATATATATATATATATATATATATATATATATATATACATATATATATGGTACAGCTATCATCTACAAGCTATGAGCTCTGAGAAAAAGACAACAATTAAAGTATCCCAAATGTTATTTTCCACAGACACTGAAACAGCCAGACAGTCCTATAGCTGGACTCTCACTATTATTAGTAGTATTACACAGAATATTACACAGAATGATAGATTCACATGGTTTTTCATATTAATTTATTTAAAAACACAAGGCTGGTTTAGGACAGTTAGTGCATATATATATATATATATATATATAAAACATAATTATATTGGCAGTGTTGTACCTCCTCTGCTGCTCTCTGCCTAGCAATAATAAGCACTGATTCATTCATCCAAAGCTGTTTTCTTTTCCTGCGTTCCTGTCCCACTCCAGACCCTGGAACATAGCCTGCCACAGCTTAAGCCAACATCGGTTGAAACATCCCATACCCCTCCCCCCTGTGTCTTTGTGGCCTGGAGAACCAGACAGTGGAGTACACTCTTATTTTGGTATCCGTTCCACCCCTGTGTTACCACAGTAGCATGTAAAATATCCCGGTCATTCTGCCAGAAGTGCAGGTGGCAGGTTACAGCTAAACATGCATACACCTTACGTATGTGGCTTTGCATGAAGTGACATGGTGCATGGTTGAACGGTGTACACATGACTTGCGCCGAGATGGCTGCAGTTTCGTGTGGCACCAGCCATGGCAGTGTTGTAAATACGTCACTTCAGTGGATATTAAAAAACTAAACAAAAAAAACGCTATCAAAAGCTAGTCACTCATGTAGAACCATATGTGAGCGCAGTGAGTCTGCTCAAGAGAGCAGAGAATAGCGCTATATCAGCGATCATCAATCAATCAAAACCCTGCAGACATGCCCCAGCTACACCATGATGAAGAAGACTCATTTGCCAGTAGAGAATTCCCCCGCCCTGACCCCCTGAATAATTGGCCCTACTGACAGGAACTGATTTTTTTTTTTAAAGTTTGCCAGTTGATTTATCCAGGTCTACCTTGTTAATTAATAAACGAACTTGTAACTTGTAAGACAGCGCATTGTGAAACAGACAGCTTTGGACCTTAAGAGTTAGGCTGTGGAACATGAACAGTAATGACACCCCAGTAGAGGCACTCTGATCCTCTGCTGATGTCTCATAGTCACAGCCTTTCACAGTTTCAACCAAAGCCGTTTTATGGGTGGCTAGGCTGGGTGAGCTGCCCTGATGTTTTTAATTTATTTTCACCAGACTTTTCACAAACCAGCCTCCACTGAGTGACTGACATTTGCTCCCCTGTCGGGCCAAAGTATATTATTATAATAAGCACGCACAATGTTGTAACTTGTGTGTTGTGAATTTAAAACTAAAAAGAACAAATTATGTGATTCTTTCCACACATGTTGTACTACTACTACTACTAGTACTAGTACTAGACTACTAGTGCCTAGTGAGTGTAGGGGAAATTCCAGTCGAATCATCATTCCGGTCCGTATTCAATCCTACACTACCAAAAGATATTATAATAAACTACGGTCTAAGTGGGCAGTCCTAATACTGTAATAGCCTATACTATATAGATAGGATGTCCATGAGTGAAGGACCAGTTCTTCCGAGTCAACACTTGTGAGGACTCGTCAGCGACTGTCTGGCCATTGTGTGCGTACGAAAAGATCGTTGCGGACGTTAAAGATCCCATGTCCACCTTTCCATAAGAAAAGGCCTAGATCGTTGCGGACGTTAAAGTTCCCATGTCCACCTTTCCATAAGAAAAGGCCTATCTTCCGATGGCATGGAAGCACACAGATAACGCAAATTAGTTCTTGAATAACTAAATGTTCCATCGTGATCAGGTCGAATGATCGAAGCCGGATACGTTTTTATCCAGGCAAATTTATAAGCGAAAACGTAAGCATGTTTATATGTTAGGGATATACACACTTATATCAATATGTAACCATTAACCCACGAATACCTTCAGACACCGGGCCCACATAGACAGGAGTGCAATGATGCATCATCTGTCAATGCACCCGTCTGCTCTTAAGGCATCCGGCATCTTCGAAACATGTTATATAGCAGTGACGTCCCTTGGATACACATGCTCTCGGCAACGCTCGGGTCTATCCGGCGAAGAAATACATAATTCATAATGAATAGCATGACACACTTTCGTGTGTGTGTGTGTGTGTGTGTGTGCGTGTAGCGGTCCGCGACTGTTTTAGATGGGTGCTCAGTTCTGCTCCGCGTTCAGCTGACTGGTTGGAGTTTTTAACCTAACACTACTGTACTGATCTTCATGATTTTTTTCCAGTAAGGACACGTACGCCACTGTGCCAATCTATGTCTCACTCTCAGTAGGTATGCCGCCCCCAAAAAACAAACAAAAAACAAAAACAAACACAACAACAACAACAATCAAAAAACAACCCCCCCCCCCCCCCCCCCCGACACACACAGATAGTCATAGTCAAGTCACGACAGAATGAGATAGTGAATGAAAAACTCATACGCTGATAGAGACATTAAAAATTAAAGAACTGGCAGTAGCAGCAGATGTGCATCATGTGTGGATGTGCTTGCCGCACTTTTTGTGTGTGTGTGCGAGTGTCGGTGACCTTAATGTTGTCAGTCCTGGATTGCTTTCAGTCAGTATGTGTCGTTTAGAGCGGTTCACTTGATGCGGTGTATCAGCGCGCGTGTGTGTGTGTGTGTGTGTGTATGTGTGCATGTGTGTATACCGGTGTGGATGTGTGCCTGTGTGTGTGTGTGTGTGTGTGTGTGTGTGTGTGTGTGTGTGTGTGTGTGTGTGTGTGTGTGTGTGCTTGTGTGTGTTGTTTTAATCAGTAATTTGAATGACATATAAGGCAATGTTTGAGTCATGTTTTACTGTGTTCTAATTATTGCTACGAATTTCCACATATATAGTGGGGACAATAAAGTTGCATGTCATTTGTAATAATGACTTTGGCTTGTGACCAGAAAACACATTTGGAAGGCCATATTTTCATGTTGTCATTCTAGTGCTGGAATTCTCCACACACACACACACACACACACACACACACACACGTGACAGAGCCATGCATGCACACAGGCACTAAACGCCCCCCCACCCCCCACCCCCACATACTTACAGCAAGAATCCTAGTTCTTCTGGTGTTTTCATAACAGCATGCTTCATGCAGTTCAGTTGTGAGAGAAGACTGAGCCTAGATAACTATTGATCCTAGCAGTGACTTATATGCACATCATTCCACTGATTCCCTGTCATACTGATTCAGACAGAATCTCCAGAAGCAGTCATACTGATTCGGTCAGATTCTCCTGAAGTCAGATCATCAGACATTTGTCCGACAAAAATGCAAAAGGTGTTGTGTCATTCTATTTTTTCCATGCCACGGTGAAATGTTAAACTAACATAGGTCTACACGTTCATCTCCAAGCATGGCCAGTTAGTTAGTTAGTTAGTAATTGTTTTTTAATATCCTGTCATCCGCACAGGGTCACCTCAGGACAAATCATGGCTAGTACACTTCACCAATAACCACCAACAGCATAAAATACACATTTATTTTGCTTTTGAGGCAGTTAGTTATGTACAGAAGAGAGTTGGACACAAGATTTTCATTGTGGTTTAAAGTCTGCTGCTCATATCAGTCTTGCGTGTTAAACGTCAAGGCCATTGATCACATCATTATTTGTAGCAGAAAAAGGCAAACAGACAGATCTTGCAAGGTGATTAGATACATGACTGTTTGCTTTGCACTATTGTCAACCGATGCCACTGAATAGGCTGTCTTAACTGTATAGAGAATGGATCCCTGTCCAACAAGAGAGCCGGTTTGGCCTAGTGGTAAGGCGTTAAGCTGGTAAGCGGAAGGACCTCGGTTCAATACTGCTTCGGCTCTCCTTTCTCTTCAAAAAGGTTGTGGTTTGTGGACACTGTCTTGTGACTTTGTCCATCACTTCCTACTGGAACATTAAAATGGCTCTCATCGCTGCCCATCTTAATGCAGAATCATTCTGGTGGTGACAGTGTAGCAATAGGTATATAATCTCTCTCTTCCCCCCCCACCTCCAAACCCCCTCCCCCCCTTCTCCCTGTCCCTAATAAGCCTTATGGTTTTTTGTGGATGTTAAGCACCATGTTTACTTACTTACTGTCCAACAACAGCACCATCTTCATCACTCAGGTCACACATGTTTGGGGTGCTTTCAGCATGCTGGATCTGCTCCAGTGATTACCTTGATACATGCATGCTTGCTGCAGCTTTTGCCGCACCATGAGACTGTTATGCCTCAGCACAACAGAACACAGGACTGGACTGGTTGGTTGGTTGGTTAAATTTGTTCATGCCGGGATGTCTCCCTCTTCCGCCCACTTTCTCACATCCCTAACAAGCCTTATTGTTTCTGTGGACGTTAAGCACCATGAAAGAAAGAAAGCTGTCTCAGTCCAAACAGGTACAGGCTGGGACTGAGATCCCAGGGGGTGGGGGAAACGTTGCACTGTCACAGGCATAGTCTCCCTCTTCGCCCGTCTTGAGGTCTGTTTTTGGTCTGGTGTAACTTGCTGACATATGTTGTTAGCTTGATAATGCCCTTCCCTAATAAGCCTTACGGTTTCTGTGGACGTTAAGCACCATGTTTACTTAGTTAGCTTGATAATTGTAAGAACCGTCTCATGTCACTTACTTTAATTTAAATAAAAAAAGGAAGAAGAAGAGCGGCCACCAGAATGACTCCCAAATTTGGGTAGCAATGAGAGCCATTTTAATGTTGTGAGGGACAAATTAAGTCCACAGACCACAACTTTTGAAGAGATTGAGAGGAGAGCCAAAAGGGAACTGAACCAAAATCCTTCTGCTTATCTGAGCCTAATGCCTTACCACTAGGCCAAATCAGCTCACAGAACACAGCACTTTTGGCCCTTGAGAGCTTATAGGTGTTTTTGGGGAGAACAAGAACTTTGAGAAAGTAAAGCATGCTCACATTGGTACTGCAGAGACTGGAGAACTCCCCCCCCACCCACCATGAGGTCATTAGAGGAACAGAGTTACAGTTGCCATCATAAAGCACTTAGGGCTCATCCCAAGATGAGGTATTCAACAAGTGTTCATACTGACAGGAGCCACACATTTGAATTGTTACTGAATGTAATGTAGTGAAAATAACAACAAGAAACCTTCTGATCTGCATTGTTTCATTTCTAATGACAATAAAGCCAAAACATCCTCAATTTTAAGATCAAAACACACAAAATGGTTAAAAAGAACTCTTTGTCTTTAATGAGTCAGTAAAAAATGACATGCAAAGTTTCAGCCATGTGCCTGTTTTCAAGCAGCAAATAGACAGATAGGTATTTTACAAGAAAATGATCAAAGAAATTAAATTAATGATATTTTTGTTGTTGCCAAGATGGACTGCACCAACTTCAAATTTACAATCTGACCTGCTGGACAAAAAAACAAACAAATAGACAAACAAAAAACAAAACAAATAAAAACAGGCCAATGTCTCACTCCGCCTCTCTATTTTTAGAAGGCTAGTCTCGATATATTTTCAGCTAATGGCTTTTTCAAGGCAGTGCAGCATCAGCTCCTTCAGGAGAAGTTTGCCAGGGCAGCAAGAAGTTTTACCCACTGTACCAGTGGTACAATTGATGGCAATTTGAAATGTAATGAATCATTACATTTCAAACTGCCATCAGTGAAACTATGGTACACATTCACTTGCAAATTTAAAGCACCAGAAATGCAAGTGTAGTACAGTTACTGCCACTTAAATGCCATTTAGATAAAAACCATTATATTATGCTCAAGTTAAATTTTGTTTAATACCAGTCACCTGCAAGGCACACTGCTAAAGACTAGGCCAAGTGCAAGTGAAGATTCTGCTTGATTAAATTTGGTCACTCAAATGTCACTTCAACATTCAGGTTTTGGTTGACTTTTTTAATGTTTGTTGCAACATCTGTATGCATGTAATAATATGAAACAGGATAAGCACAATCTATGGATAAAATGCATGTTTTCCTGACCAACTTAAGTAGCAGTGACTGTACCAGACTTACTTCTACTTCTACTGAACAGAAATGTTTAGCACTTGCAAAAGCACAAATTTTGAATCTGTTTCTTCAAAACCACGCACAAAGGACTTTGCAGAAATGGGAAAAGCACAACGCACACAAAACACAATAAATCAAAGCGAAATCTGTGATTTATCCAAATATTCTCTTTAAGTTTTTTTCTTTTTAATTTTTTTGTGAAAAAAGCATCATCTAGACAGATCTCTTGAACTGCAAAGGTAGCTGGGTTCAACAAACACATAAACCAGTGCCATATAATACATCTGAAAGCAAGCACATTTTTGCACAACAAAACAAACAAACAAAAGACCCACAAAATACTTATTTGGTATCATGTACAGCATACAATGGGGTTTAAAAAATACTTGTGCAGGGAGCTAATTTTAAGCTTAATACTGACATGGTGTAAACTGGCAATAGTTGTAACATTATTGCAATGTCTGGCATTCTTCAACAGTGATTTTGTTGTTGTTCAGGAAACAATCAGTATAAAAAATAAAATATTTACAAGTGACATCTCCATCACTGCCTCACCTTCTGATCGGCATTGTTTCACTTCTAAAGACAATAAAGCCATAAAGACACCTTGGACTGCACAAGACAGCCTCTGCAATCTTTGCTTCATTCTTACAAAACTGAAGCTGTCAGTTAAAAGAGACATGGTAACTACTACAGAGTCGCCCATAAATATTTAGGCTGTACATATTTTTGGTCGTTGCACCTGTTCATATGAAACATCCCCAGGAGGAGGAGGAAATGCAGATAGAGAGAGAGAGAGAGAGAGAGAGAGAGAGAGAGAGAGAGAGAGAGAGAGAGAGAGAGAGAGAGAGAGAGAGAAACTCAAACTTGAAAACTTTAATACTCAAGGATAGCAGCCAGTCCTTGCAGAGAGAGAGAGAGAGAGAGAGAGAGAGAGAGAGAGAGAGAGAGAGAGAGAGAGAGAGAGAGAGAGAGAGAGAGAGAGAGAGAGAGGTAAGAAAGAAAATGGGTGGCTAGATCCTGTGCTACAAATGGGTTCACACTGGGTCAGTAACTGTCAGCCAGTACCTCATACATTTGCATGCATATCATTGTAAAAGTGGTTAATAAATCACACACATTTACATGGGGTTGTTTGCGTAGCCCTTGCTGCAGCTGATTAACAATCCTTAATCATGGATTTAGCAAGGTTGCTAATTCAAAAAATAGTGGTCTAATTTGTGGGTTCACTGTGATCCAATGCAATGATACTTTTTCAGGCATGATCAAATCTGTCGATAAAAGTCACAACACACTTCTAAATATACAAACACAACAACAATAAAAACATCCCAAAGAAACAACAAAAATAAATACCGGACACACCAAAAATTCATAAAATGCAAAACCTTTTTCAGTCTGTCCCCCTGCCATACCGTATCATCTCTGAAAAAGCAACAACCACTTTTTATAACGCATCTTTTTACAAGCAGCACAGTCAAAGGAAAATCCAATCTACAGTTGAAGGATACTGACAGTGATGTGAGAAAGAAACAGAGAGAGAGAGAGATCAGGAACTGTGCCTCTGACCATTAGAACATGGCTCTCGACATTGCCCAAGGGAATGACACCAAAAACAAACAAACAAACAAATAAAATAAAATAAAAGTAACTTCTTGGAAAGACACAAAAAAGCAACAAACAAAAAAGAAGCAAAGATCCATTCAAAATGATCTGACATCCTCTCACTACAACCATCACAAGGAATGATCAGTTTGTGCTCAGTCAATCAAACCATTTGACTTTTCATTGCAACAAAAACATCATTTGACTAGCCACTTCCATTTCAACAAACAGGACACGTCTAGATACATGTAATGCACACTCAAATGAGAAAGGAAAAAATAAAAAAATAAAAATCAGTCAAATATAATTTTATTTACAATAAAACAGCATTCAAACACTAAGGCATCATAAAATCAATCATATGATTATCACATAGTTATTATTACACTGGCACTCCCCAAACATCTTTCCACAGTGTCAACATAAACATTTACTTCAAAAGTGTGCATTGCAGCACTACGCGTGAACACAACAAAATTGGCATCTTCAAAGCAGGAGCAGGAAATGGATGACAGAATGGTTTATCAATTCCCAATGGTGTGACATCCCTGGAAGTGACATCTGCTGAAGCGAGTCCACTGACACAAGAGAGAGACAGCTACCTGTCTATGCATCAGTCACTACCACATACAATAGTAACAGCAATCTTTCTTCTGTCTTGGTTTCTGGGCTGTTATGGACCTTAAACAAAAACATCTGGTTAAAAAATGCAAATGAGATTAAAAGTAGTTCAGTTTGCTCTCTACATGAGAGAACAAAATACATGTGTGTGTGTGTGTGTGTGTGTGTGTGTGTGTGTGTGTGTGTGTGTGTGTGTGTGTGTGTGTGTGTGTGTGTGTGTGTGTGTGTGTGAGAGAGAGAGAGAGAGAGAGAGAGAGAGAGAGAGAGAGAGAGAGAGAGAGAGAGAGAGACAGAGAGACAGAGAGACAGAGAGAGACAGAGACAGAGACAGAGACAGGAGAGTCAGTTGTCATAAAGTAAATTTGGCTCTTTTTAATGTACTGTCACAATAATCAGATCTTTTCTTCTTTTCTTTTTTCAATTCAACAATGTATGTCTGAGCATTACTGCAAGTCTAAACGAGCCTTGCAAGAAAGTTGAAAGAAAGTGTGACACTGATTGTCGCCTGTCACTTTACTGGCTTTAATAGGAGCCATCTAATGGACTCCCTTTGGCAGATGTCATTTCAACAGTTTTCATTTCAATAGCATGACAATGGCAGAATAAAATAATGGGATTGAGAAAATAGCAAAGTCAAGGTAGGTAGTATTGCTTAATGTCCTCAGATGTCAGTTGACATATCAGGGACAAGCTGAGACCAATGCCGAAGCATGGTTCAATATAGCTTTACGTCCACGGAAACCAGAAGGCTCGTTAGGATGGACAGCCCAGGATGGCCCAGGACAGCCACCTCAACTCTCACACAGCTCCTGAACTATCAAGCAAAGTCAATCAACTTATTCACTTCTCAAGGGTATTCACAGGTCAGTAAAAGAGTGGAGTCTGATCTGTTACATTCAGTAAAAATCACTCAAAGACAACAGTCATTTACAGATAGCTTTGACATTTGCCAGTTCATTTAGGGAAATGAATTACTTCAAAGGAAACAATAAAAATCACTACTTCATTTAGCATCTAATCAAGAAAAGAAGAAGAAGACAAAAAAAGAAAGACCCCCCCCCCAAAACAAAAAAAAGAAGAAGAAGAAGAAAGAAGAGCCGTTGTCGAAACACTTGCATGGGTACATGCACATGTATACACATATATTCCATTAACATGTTCTTGTGTAAAATGGATTGCCTGGATATAACTGCACTGGTTGACTGGGTGTAAAACACCAACCTACTTGTGTAAAATGGGGCAGAACTGATGCTATGTGTTGCAGTTTAACCAACCTTTGACTGGTGCTAATGACACTTACTGATGACATAAACATGCCATTTTAGGGCTGTTGTTCCAAAGTGAGCTTTCTCCCTTAGATCTAATTGTCAGAAAAGATTGCCAGCAGCTGCTGCCTTCAGTCTGTCAAGATCTGCCATGTTTGGAGAGCAAGTATGATCTGTCTTTAAATTAATGAAGTAACTGTCAGTATAAAATTTATGAAGAAATGGCTCTTCTGTCTTATAGTGGCAAGAAAATTGTGAAAGTCTACTAATGATTGTTGAGAAATTATGTTACAAGGTTTCTTGATGTTTACTTCTGACTCAAAAGTGAAGGTCCAAATCAGGGAGAAAGATACTGAGGAGTGACAAATGTATATGTTCTGGGGCAGCTAGCTACACAGTTTGCTCCCATCAAAACAGAATGGGGATGGAATGTATTAAAAGAATCAAATCGCTGTGTGTGTGTGTGTGTGTGTGTGTGTGTGTGTGTGTGTGTGTGTGTGTGTGTGTGTGTGTGTGTGTGTGTGTGTGTGTGTGTGTGTGCATGTGCATACTCAGCAAGTGTGATTGTTTAAACAGCACTATCAGTATTATCATTACTTTTTAACAAAAATTAAAAAAAGGGGGACACTAAATAATGGGTCATGTAGATTCTATAGCACAAAACCTAAACAAAGCAAGAACATTTTTTGTTATATTTATGGTCACCCATAACTTATGACCCATGTGAAAAAGAATAACAAGAGGTAGCTGGAGCCAGAGAGTAAGCTGATAGTTTCCTTTACTTCACGCTGACAATGTCAACCTTCATAATGCTACAATACCAAGAAAGGCAGACAAAATGCCTGAAGTGAAAACTGATGAAAATCAGAAGCAAAAACTTGGCACGGGCAAAGGAGCTTGTATCCAGATGAGGTAACCATTGACAACAGAAGGCGACATGCAGACACCATTGGGCAATGATAATGTCTAGCATGGAGGCATTACAAAATGAACACCTGATGCAAACGTCGAGAGCTGGGGCAGTAATGCAGGGTGAGAGCGCAGCCTTGAGAACACAAGAAAACACAAGGTGAAAAACTTGAAGTGAGGGTGCGTTGTCCGGAGCGCTAAAATGGAGCGATGCGACTGTTCGGGTCCACGTTTCCAAACAGTTCAATACTGACACTCATTAGTGGCCGCCTGCGCACAGGTGCAGATAATGTGGTGGGTTTCTTCCTGTAAGCAGCGTAACCATTGGGGGCACTGAAAAGGCAAAGAACCTACATTTTAGACTTTGTTCTATCACCATGGGAACTGGGCAAAAAAAAATAAAAAAAATAACAACAACAACCAATGAACAGAAAAAGCATGCAAAAGAAACTGGTCAATGACATTTTACTATCATAGAAGTTTGTAGTACAGTTTTGAAAGCAAACAGCCTTCATTGTAACTGGGGGGAAAAAGCAACCCTCGTACATGTACATGGAACCTAATAATTTTTGTTGTTGCTATCTACAGATTACCTTTTTATAAACAGCTTGTTTCTGAAGAAGTTGTCATGAGAAAAGGGAAAAAAGAAAAAAAGAATGTCCCCTTTCAGATTTAGCTCACAAGTTCTAGTGGACCTAATAAAACCACACATGCTGTTTCATATTTTTGTGGTTATTAAAAAAAAAAACTACTCCATGGTGTAGCATACATCATACAATACAGAGTAACCTCAACCCACATAAATGCATATGGGACTATCAGCTTTTCAAAGATTATCTGGTGACAATTATCATCAGAAAATAAGCAATTATCATTTTCACATCTCAAAATTACCAAACGAAGGAGCTTGTCAAATACATGGGGAAAACATTTGCAAATGAATGTAAGAGAAGAAACAGATTTTTAAAAGGGACAGATTACAGAGTGGGTGCAGGTGTGGGCAAGTACTTTGGTTGAAAAACACAGAAGAAAACAAAACAACAAAAACCAAACAAAATGGAAAGAAGAGGATTTCTGAGGTGGGTGAAACATAAACAATGAGAAAGCTACAAAAGCTTCAAAACTGTGATTCAGTGTGACCAGTATTTCAGTTGCTTATACAGCCAATACATCTGTGACGGTGAATATTTATGATCAAAGATTACATGTACTGTGGTGACTGTGACTTTGGATACAAAATGCAAGAACTGTGTTGCCCAGCATTGTAACTGGGGAAGTGGGGTGATCTTTATGAGGTACATATGAAATGGACATGAACATACCCCTGAAGATGATAATAATAATCTCAACAAGCTGCAGAAAAGAGAGAGAGAGAGAGAGAGAGAGAGAGAGAGAGAGAGAGAGAGAGAGAGAGAGAGAGAGAGAGAGAGAGAGAGAGAGAGACAGAGACAGAGACAGAGACAGAGACAGAGACAGAGAGACAGAGACACGGGGTGGGGTGGGGGCTGATGGGTGGTGATCTAAGAGTTAAAGGGAGACACCAGGCAATTTACATTTCTGTATTCAGTTTGTATGAATCTCCATAATAGACAAGGCAAAGCTGTCAATGACAGGGCAATGCCCAATATCATGCATTAAGATGGGCGTCAAGGCCAGGACAGTCACTAATCTTAACCCGAGTACTTTACACTAAGTGATCATTCCTTCATCCGTAGAGGACATACATCGTAATTACTGACACTGCAGAGCCACAACCATACAACTCGAACCACACCAGCAAGCCAGATAATACATGCATGCAACTTAGTATTGCATCAATGTATGTCTGTGAAAAAAAAAAGGTCAACTGCCAGTCACAGCAGAATATGAACAAAATCACCCCCCCCCCCCCCCCCCCAAGAAACAGCAGCACAGAGACAGAGAACATGCACTGCTTCAAACCAACAGACTACAAAGTTTTCCAAGGAGCTACCGACACACTATAACTATCACAAAAAACTAAACAGGCAATGTACCTTAAGTAGGGAACCTAAGCCGTAATTTGTGCTACAGTTTATCTATATATACGCAATGTCCAGTCTGAATGAACAATGAAGAGGAAGAAAAAGAAAAGCAATGACTAGGAAAAAAAGCAGATTCATTCACTGATGAATTACAAAGCTTAATTTGATTTTTTTTTGGAAACCACTAATGTCTAACACTGACAGCAAAGGTAAAGTTCCATTAAGTTGATCTGTACTATTGTGAGCTACCAGCTAGGAGAACAAATGGAGGCAAATGCTCAACTGACCCACATTCAACATGGAAAAATAAATGTCTAACACCGACAGCAAAGGTAAAGTTCTATTAAGCTGATCTGTACTATTCTGAGCTACCAGCTATGAGAACAAATGGAGGCAATTGCTCAACTGACTCACATTCAAAATGTAAAAATAAATTTTCATCTTGCCAACTCCCATGTGACCTTGAAAATAAGCCAAGGTCAACAAAATTGGAATGAACATATAAACATCAGTGAAAGTGATTAACAAGAACAGCTTCAAAGATCTTGCTGAACCAACATTTGAGAAAATGCATCAAAATTGTACGACTGTATTCATATAAGTAACAATCATCCAAACTTTGGACTCAGTTAGAGAAGAGCACAAAGAGAACATGGCCTTTAGTTTCATTTTTACAAAGCCACTTTAACCTTGAAATCTGACCAAGGTCATAAAAACTGGTATCAGATGGTGAAAACCTTCCTCTTCTCACAGTATTTCCATCCTAACTAATATCAGTACCCAGTTTCTGCTACAGTCAGTATGTGTGTGTGTGTAGTGCGTTTTTTGTTTGTTTGTTTTTTAATAATACTTTATGTAAATTGTTTTGGTAGAACTATGCTCTGCATGTGTACAGAATATCATATTTAGGTTAATATGTATCCTGTGAGCGCTCAGGGCGGTGAAGAGCGCATGATAAATGTACATTATTATTATTATTATTATTAAACTAAAACACAGACTATCTGCATTCTTTTACTTACACATTCTCCAAGAAAACTGCACCATTGAAGGTCTGAACTGGCCAAATGGCTGGATGCATGAATACTGATCATTACTTGGACTCACAATTTTTCTAACATGATCCCAAAAAAAAGGAGAAGGAGTAGGGTGGGGGTAAAACAGGTTTTGGGACTTACAAGCTGGTTATACAAAATGGAAGAAAATGAAATGGCAACAATATGTAAATTTTGGTGCAAGAAATCACTATCACAAAAATCATAAAACAAGGAGCAAAAAAAAAAAGAAAAAAAAAAGACATACAAAATAAAAAGAAAGAAAGAAAAAAATGAGAGAGAAAAAATAAAATATACATTAAAAAAAAAAAAGAGAAAATAAAATATATATAAAAAAAGGAGAGAAAAAAGACCTCTGATTCACTGCAGAGTTATTGTCCTGCACATAAATAGAATCAAAACACCATTTGAGCTGTATAATTATGTAATATTCTCTCTTTCCTTCCTCCACAAAGTTACCCCTCTCCTTCCTCCACAAAGTTACTGAAGCACAGAAATAGGATGATTCTTAAGTTTTTTATATAAAAAAAAAAAGAGTTGAAAGACAACATTTTTGGACTCCCATCTGTTGTTTTCATTCACATAGGAATGGATTTGGATTCCTGCGATGGAGTCACAAACATGCTGATGAAGCTATAAATGTTACTGAGAGAGAGAGAGAGAGAGAGAGAGAGAGAGAGAAGAGAGAGAGAGAGAGAGAGAGAGAGAGAGAGAGAGAGAGATGTTACTTTGTCCAATTACATGTGCATTATAAAACAGCAAACAAACACACACTGTTATGAGAACTGCTCTGTTTTTCAAACCCACCAACCTTTCCCAGATGAAGAGTACAGTACATTACACACTCTTAGTTCACTTTCAAATGTCCATGCAAAGCACGCAAGTATGAATGATTACCACAGCAACTGGGTACAATTTTGATAAAAACAGTCACATCAGCATAACAAGATACAAGGCAGGTATATTTGAAATCTCATTTTTGAAATGCACTCCATTTTAATCTGGTCCTTGTTTTGTCCCCTTAAAGAAACAGAAGAAGAAAAAAACAAAAGAAAACCCACAGAGGACGGCAAAAGGAAAAGGAACAAAATAATCTTGCCAAAAGAACTAAAGATTCGTGCACATGGTGCATACTGGCACGTGACCAAGTAAATTTGTTTCTGATCAGTGCTTGAAGAAAAACATACAACACTCCCCCCTGCAAAGCCAAGGAACCACAGGTATATTAAAGAAGAAGCAAACAAGAGGTCAGTTTCATGGAAAACATCTAGTGAAAAATACGTCATGCGGTACACATCAGATATCTTACGCCCAAAACACGCCCTTTTCAAAGATAGCCTTTGTCGATATTAAGTCGCGGCGTCAGTACACTCAGAAATTGATTATTGTCAATGACAGGCAATCTGTGGAACAAAAAATGAAATTCACTGAGAATCAATTTCACAGAGTTTATGAAGGTGTTTTTACGCTCTGAGGAAAACATGCACAGAGCAGACAGAAATACTTTGGTGAAGAAAGATTCAGGCATGCAGTGCCAAGCGGTTAAGTGATGGATTTAGGACGGAGAAGCTGTGGGTTAAAACTCCAGTCTGGGCAGTAACCTTCTCCCCACTTTGCTTCATTTCACTGCAGAGGTTGTGGGATTATTGAATAGAGATCATCTCCCCTCTCCTCCCTATCAGCCTCCATCCCCTACCAGCCTCCATCCCCTACACCTCCAATACCTCCCCCCCCCCAAATAAAAAGAAGCATGAACACTAAAACACACTACTAATACTATCCTTTTCACCCTGAAACCCACGTGCAATGTAGTTGTGTGCAGATCAAAGACCACATAACAGTTGAATAAGGCTGCCCTGGCAAATTTCTGTTGAAATTCTACTAACATTAAGAATAAGTTTACAAGCCTGATACTGTGATGGTGCGATTCTGTCACCACTATCTTTCCTTGGGGAAGGCAACCTTAATTTTTCTGTGCAATGATCTCTCCATCAATGAAAGAAAGAACAAACATCTAATTTAGTTTGGTAACTTCCTGTCAATCAAAATTTAGTTTGGTAAAAGAAATCAGCTTAGTGACAAGAAAATTAAGACTTCACTTCCAAAGGAAGGAAAAGGGAGAGGGATAGAAAACATTCTGGAGTGCTGAGAAAAGCAAACTAACAGTTGAAGAGGCCACTGCTGTAAGAAGACAATGCCACATGCTGCACTGACAACAAAATAGTCTCCACTGACGGAAGGCAAAAGTATAACAATTGATTACTTGCCTAGGCAACCTAGTCATATTTATCCTGGAGAAAAAGAAAATTAACATGAACAAATCAAAAAATGTTTCCTCAACAACAAAACTCAAACTGTATTGTTTTTTGTTTGGTCTGTGCTTTCAACAGAAACAAGTGACATCAGGGTGTGGCAAATATGATTTAATTTGGTCAAATTTTCCGAAACTATATTACCTGCAATTCCTTATTTTAAGAGAGCTTTAACAGTATACCTTGGTGTATCCAACATAAACACTATGTTCTACCATGATGTATTTAAGATAAAAGCTGGCCTAGGATTTCTTTGGTCCTGAAATGCCCAGATTTTTGTTTCGAAACTGTACGGACACACATTGCATAATCACAGATATTTTGTACGTGTTTAAAACCCTATACATGGACAGCTCACTGATTGCTTGGATCAGATGCTGTATACCATTCATATTCTTTAACACAAACTATTTGCCAGACCCTGATAAAACAGCACAGGAAAAAACAAAAGTGTGTAATGAGTAGGCATTCTGTAGTGTAAGTCATCACGGCCATTACCTGGTCCTACTCTGGAGCAGTAAAGTGGATGTTTCTGAAGGAAACATATCACATGTTGATCACAACTTAACCATGACATTTGTGAAACACAAAACACTACACAAAACAAACAAATAAAAGATCCCAAACATGCCCACCTACTCCCACCCCCCAAAAGTGGAAACACACACACGCATGCATGCACACATACACACACACACACACACAAGTGCGCACAAACACCAAACCAACAACAAAAGACGAAGGTAAGTGGTCAACGGAAATATATCTAGCACATTCAGAGAAATGGCTCTATGACTCAGCATGCAGAAAATATTGCTGCAGTACTAGCTTTCAGCATTTCACATATTGCAGTGCTGCATAGCTGGGTCTCTATCCCCTCTACCACTACAGGTAAAGTTCGCATCTCGACTTATGAAGGCCCTTCATAACCATAACAGCAGCACTTGTGAAATTACCCCCCTGCATCTGTCAGCTTGAATAAGCAAAACCTTAAGTAATGCTGTAAATGCTAGAAGACCACAAGAAATGGCTGAATCAGTTCTATACACATTTACAGGAAATGAGTATTCCTAGAGTATGTATGAAGCTGATGACATGATACAAGAGCTGAAGGCATTCTAGAAGTACAAGGCAAAAGCTGAACAACTGTTGGCATCAGAGGCAGCTGCCTGCCTTCCATGAAAGACCTGCTCCCTCCCCCCTCCCCCCTCACAGTAAACAACAAAACACCTCCCCTAACCCAAACAACAAATAATAATAATGAAAACCCCACCTTATTCACACACCCCTAAAACAAACCAAAACAAACAAAAACTAAACCAAACCCAAAACAAAACAAACAAAAACAAACAAAACAAAAAAGAAGAAGAAGAAGAAGAAGAAGAAGAAGAAGAAGAAGAAAGAAGAAAAGAAAGGAAAAAGCTGGAAAGGAAAAAAACCCAGTGAACAACAACAACAACACCAAAATCCCAACTCCTTCCTGACAAGAGGATGCTCTAGACAAGTTATGGCGTGGTGGGCCAACAGAGTTCTGGGCCCTGACCACAAAAAAAGAGCGCACAGCAATTCAAACCCATTAAAATTTGTTTGAAATCCAAAATGCATGTCACTACACTTCCACATGTGGGTAAGTGCACATCTAATCTAAAACTGAGCCGTGACAAGAGTGCCTGCTGGTGCTTACTTTGCTCGCAGGATGCCGCTGAGAGGCTTGGAGGATCCCCTGGAGTCTCCAGCACTGTTGCGTGACAAAAGGTCCTCAAACTCCTTGCGAGGTAAGCCTGAAGAAAAATGGTGGCAGGTTACAGCTAAACACACATATATACACCCTATGTCTCCAGCACTGTTGTGTGACAAAAAGTCCTCAAACTCCTTGCGGGTAAGCCTGAAGAAAAATTTAAAGCCCACTTACCCATGCAGCACGGGGACAAAATTAATTGGGGTGGAAAAATGGTGGCAGGTTACAGCTAAACACACATACACCCTATGTCTCCAGCACTGTTGCGTGACAAAAGGTCCTCAAGCTCCTTGCTAAACACACATACACCCTATGTATGTGGCTTCAAATGAAGTGACACTGTAAACTGCTGCATGGTTGTATAGCATACACAGAACATGCGCCGAGATGGCAGCAGTTTCACATGGTGCCAGCCATGTCATCAACTAATAATCAAATAGCGCTGTTAGCACACCAGTTCGATGGATATTAAAAAACATGACATAAAAGGATACATTAGGTCACTCATTCAGAATAAAATGTGACATGAACACAGTGAGGCTTGTCAAAAGCAGAGAACAACACTATAAAAATGACCAACAATAATAATGAAACCCCTCTTCAAAGACTACCTTAAAAATCAAGGAGATTGTCTCAGAAGAGGGGTGGTCCTGGGATCCATTTACATGGAAATCTGACTGGAATCATTGTTTTGCTGTGTGGTATACAGGAAAAGTGCTTACTAAAAGTGGGGTGCTCTCTCTTTAATGAGGTCCTTTGTCAGCTGTATTTTTTGTATATATACACAGGAAAATTGCTCCTAAAAGTGGGCGTGGTCTCTCTTCAGTGAGGTCTTTGTCAGGGGTCTTTATGTCCATAATTTTTTTAAATAAAAAATTGCTCCTAAAAGTGGGAGCTTTTCAGTGAGGTCTTTTGTCATGGGTCTTTTCTGTATATCCAGAAAAAGTGCTCTGAAAAGTAAGGGTAGTCTCTCTTAAGGGAGGTCTTTTGTCAGGGATCTTCTTTGCATATCCAAGAGAAGTGCTCCTTAAAGTGGGGGTCTCTTTTCAGGGAGTGTGGTCTCTTTGTCAGGGGGTTCAGCTCCAACAAAAGACAGTTGCCCAGAACTGCTAAGAATTAGCAACCACCCTGCGTTACCGGTAAACCAGCAGCAGCGTCAACTAAAATGCTGACTGACCTGGCATGAGGTAGCCTGGGATGCCGCTCCCCACCCTGGAACCCTGGGCACTGACTGGCGGCAGCTCCTGGCCTGGGCGCTCTCCATACTGTCTGTTCACTGCAAAACACCACACACGTTTTGCACTCAGCAAGACAAAGCCCTTTCCCTTTTCATATACAGAGCTTGAGGAGTGCAGCAAAGGCTTTTATCAGCCTGCAATGAAAACTGTGCTTTTATCTGTATACTTTCAAAATTCCCCTTCTTATTGAAGGATAAAATAATTTTTTGCACAGTAACTGGAGACAGCAGGTGAGTAACTCTGAATAAGAATAAAATGATTTCTGTACAGTAGCTGCAGACAGCAGGTGAGTGACTCTGAATAAGGATAAAATATTTTTGTACAGTTGTAACAGTAGCTGCAGACAGCAGGGGAGTGACTCCGAATAAGGATAAAATAATTATTGCTTGGTAACTGCAGACAGAAGGTGAGTGACTGAATAAAGATAAAATAATTTTTGTACAGTAACTGCAGACAGCAGAGGAGTGACTCCGAATAAGGATAAAATAATTATTGCTTGGTAACTACAGACAGCAGGGGAGTGACTGAATAAGGATAAAATATTTTTGCACAGTAACTGCAGACAGCAGGTGATTGACTCTGAATAAGGATAAGATCATTTTTTGTACAGTAACTGCAGAGAACAGATGAGTGACTCCAAAGAAGGATAAAATATTTTTTGCACAGTAACTGCAGACAGCAGGTGAGCGACTCTGAATAAGGATAAGATCATTTTTTGCACATTAACTGCAGAAAATATGTGAATGATTCCAAAGAAGGATAAAATCATTTTTGCATGGTAACTGCAGACAGCAGGGGAGTGAATCATAAACAAAGAAGAAGACAGCAGGGGAGTGAATCATAAACAAAGAAGAACCAACTTTCTGCACTCCTGGCTTTTGTCACTTTCAACGATTTGTGCTTTTAAAGGACTGAAAATATATACAAATAAATCATAGATAAATACACCAGCTCAATGCTTTTAAAGGACTGAAAATATACAAATAAATCATGATAATATATACCAGCTGGTCAGTCTAGCAACCAGCTTGCCTCTACCCCTCCTTCCCCGACCTGCTTCTGTGAGTAATCAAAGTCCATTCATGCAACAGTAAATGCTCACTTCCACCAGTTTCTGTAAGAAAGGATCCCTGTCTGACAAACTCGTCTCGCTTCTTTTTGTTGGACTCGCGCGTTGCATGCCAGTTCCGCAGAAACTGTCGTGCTGTGTCTGTGATCTCCTTTCCGTCCAGCATACCTGTTTACGTGACCAAGAAAAAAGACAGTTACAAGTGCTACATATGTATATGCACTGGCTGTTTGCAGACAATTTGAAGCCTGTAAAATATCATACTCTCCAAACATTAGCCTCAAGGATCCTTTCAAAGATATTGTTGTAGACAATGTCTCATTTCTTTTTTAGTCTCCTCAGAAATGCCACAGGGTAAACAAACATAAAACAGTGGGCATTTCTTGTCCACTCATGTAAAAGAAAACGGCTCAGTATTTTTACATGGAGAACCTGGAGAATTTGATCAGTTAACTCACAGCATCCAGAATGGTTTGAAGAGCACAAAAGCCACACATTACCAGATCTGAACTGGACTTAGGTTAACATGACACTTCAGAATGGTGTTTGTGTGCAGTCAGTACTTAGCAAATGGTGAATGGGAGGATTCCAACCCACAAAACTACAAAATTCTTATGCTGATTTCTAAGTGTACTGGTATGCAACACATACAGTGGCATATGTTGGTGACTGTCCATATGCTCAACTGCTTCCAGTACAAAACAAAATGTTATTTTACAGCACCCAGCAGCTGCAGCATGTAAGGGTGTCAAACCCATGCACACCTAATTGTCTGCACATGACGATGATTCTGTCCTTGTACTTGGCCTTGTGACACAATGGGTTTCCCACCAGCTCCAGGCGCCACAAGCGTGGCCATGCAGCCAACAGTTGTGACAACTCTTTCATGTCATTCAACTGATTGTCAGCGGCAAACAACTGGGTCAAGCTCCGTAGAATTTGCAGGTCAGTCAAAGATTCCAGGTTGTTGCCAGATATGTTCAGCACCTCAAGATGACCCTGTGGGACAGACAGATAATCACAGAACTGTGCATGCACTCAAAAGATTAGCTACTTCCAATACAATTTAAAAAAAACAGAACTCCCTCCTACACCTCACCCCACCCTCAAATTTGTTGTTGTTGCTGTAAACACTTGAATGATTTTTGCAGCTCCTAAGTTCATTGCTTTCTCAAATCTGGAACAAAGTGGGAACTGGGCAATGCTGGGGATCGGATGAGAATTTTACTTAAATGTTGACCAAGTCAGTGGGTCTTAATGCGGCAGAGTCACGTCAGTGACACCACGCTACAAAACTCACCATTTGTTACCATTATGCAACGCTCTCCATTGTGCGGTATGCTCAACACAACTTTCTGTATCATTTGTGGCATTACATTTGTGGTATCACACGGTAATAAAGTCCTGTACTTTGTTGTGCTGTACATTGGGAGCGAGTCTCTCTCGCTGTAGTCATGAGGGAAGAAGGGGGGTAACTCACAGCAAGACACTGCAGCGAGCGAGGGTCAAAGAGAAGCTGCTCCCCTGCTGGAAGGTGCTGGTTCTCCACATGAAGCTCCTGAAGCTGATCCAGCTTTTCAAGACCTTCAATCACGGTGATGTGGTTCCCCCCTAGGTACCTGCAAAAATGACAAAGTGTCGTGATAATACGCTACTGTCGTGCTGAACAATGTCTCATGATCATGCACCACCATACCAGGTTTAGTTACAACAGGTTGAGTGGTTCAGAAGAGTCTTCTGGACAAAGCTTGGACACACAGATGAAGAGATGGACACATGGACATGGTGATTCCAGTATACCCCTATAAAAAGTGACATCTGAAGCTGCACCATAGGATATATCACGACCTTTGCTTCCTACATCTTATACACTTGGAGCTTCTCAATTTAGACAAAATTTGGTACAAACACCATTCTTGACTCTTTTGTGACTTGGTAAATTCCCCCTTTGTCAGAACTGGCTAGCTTTTCAAATACTTAAGAGTGAAGGAGACAGTCATTTCTAGTAAATACATGCCCTTTGAACTGCAAATATTGCCATAACAAGATATACATATAATATACCCAAAATATATTTTACCTTCAAATAGACATTTCCAAAACATGCAGAAAACAACACCAAATATGCACTCACAGTTTGGACAGCTTGGTGAGAGCAGAGAGATTCGTGATCTTGCTGATATTGTTGTTCTGAAGATACAGGTGGGTGATGTTACAGTTGAAATTTAAACATGGAACCTCTGTCAGCAAGTTGTCATAGAGATATAGCACCACAAGATTTCGGCATAAAGCCAGGTCCTCTCCCTGTTGAAACAAAGTATCAGAAGATTTGGATTAAATGTTTTTTTTAAAATACAGTTGACTGTAGGAGAAAAGAAATGTCAGCATTACTAATAGTAATACATATAACATACAATTTATGAGTTAATCTGTCTAGCCTTTGAATGTCTGGGCAATTTCTCAGCAGTTTCTTACTGCACGGTAATGGTGTTGTGGCCCGAGCCAGCTGAGGTCAGTTTATTACCCCTTGCTTTGTTGTTATTAATTCATAGTTTCACTGATGGAGTACCAACCATTTGCTGTTATTCCTGCTTTTAAAACATGTAGGTCATGCCAAAAACTTCTTATTCACCCTTCTTTTTATTCTTTTTATTCTGGCAAGCAAACAGCAATTTATAGTCCAGAGTTCAGATACAGGGTTATCTGCCCAAACTGCCTCCTATGCAGGAAAGAAAGGAGACAGTTTACAACCTAAAACATGACTGGAAATCAGACCCCATGCCAGATGTAAGAAAAAGAAAGAATGTTTAATAATATACATATATATATATATATATATATATATTACTTGCCCATTTTACTGTTGCAGTTGTTTAATTTATTCATCATGTTTAAGACACTATCTATCTCTTTCTCTCTCCTGGTGTTTTTGAAGAATGTAAGACCAAGTAAATAAAAAGCACAGATTTACCACTTCGGTGATGTTTTTGTTCTCAAGATAAAGATGAGTCAGCCGTTTCACAAAATGCTGCGCTGACTCTTCCTTCTTCTTTTTTGTGTAGCCAGAGGTACCCCGTGCAATAAGCTCTGCAGTCAGTCGAACCATCTTGACACTGACACAGTCCACAAATGTTGATTTTCAAGTGTTTTAATCACACAGCATGGGATCCTCATGCACCCTGTTTCTGCTCATCTCCTGTTGCATCTGTTGTGAAAGCATCTGGTGGGTATCAGTCAGCTGAACTGCATCCATGGTTTTTTACATCCTGCCCCTGAAAGTAAAATAAAAAACAAGACTATATAGCACCTAGGCATCCTGACCCTGTTTTCTTTAGATCATGACTTATGTTAATTGATAGTCTTATGTTAATTGCTAATCAATAAGTCAGTTGTTAGTCATATGTTAACTGCTAGTCAGTCAGCTTATAACTTCAAAAATCCCATTTATGCTAGTCACTAGTCAGTAACTGAGTCAGTCAGAATGGAAACATCTGCTGCTATCTGACATACCTGTAAATACAACTGTGGTGGAACTGTAGTTCATAACAAAGAAGCTGGGGCAATAAAAACAACTTCACCAACACCCCCCCAAAACAACAACAAAAAACAAACTTTTTTTTTTGAAAAGAACTAAAATTACACAGCCTCGGCAGAGGCATGATGATACCCAATGTCACCTGCAGTCGTCCGCTGTATAGCCAGCCCACCAGACTGTGTAGTTTTAAACCGTTTTAAAAAGACTTTCTAACGGAAAGGACCAAATCCGCCGTGCTTGTGCACATAAGTTTCATTGGGCCACCAACGCTCCAGTATGTGAGCCAGGCCCAGTATTTGGTAGAAAAAAGATGAAGTTGGTTACTCCGCAGAAGAAGCTGGTCAACCAATATCGCTCCACAGGAGAAGGCAGATAATCATGCAGTCCCCAGAAACTTCTTGATGGATTATCCTGTCGCTGCTAAGAGTGAGGTCATAATCCCATCACGGTGGTCAGATGGCTGTCGCGTAAGATGAAAAGAACGCAACCCGGCTTACCATGTTGTTCAGCCTCTTGTTACTCCTTCCTTCACGTGTATTAGACTAATCTCACACATAGTTTCCGCGTCAGAAAGTAAATCATAGCTGTGCATGCAAAACCTAAAACGGGCACGCATAACAAACAATTTCATTGAACATTCTGAATATTTTTTTTTTCGTGTAATAATATGCAGTAAGCTTTGTGAAATATAAACAAAACTGCATCGAAACAGCACTGTCTCTTCCGCGCGTATGAATTCTTTTCGTGCATCAACACAGCGGTTGCTATGTTGGTAACGAAGGAACATAACGACAACATTTAGCGAAGGTGTTGCCTGGGGAGAAAAAGCAAGAGAGAAAAAAAGAGACTTTCCTATTTACTGAATAGTGAATCACTCAGTAAATTAAGAAGGAGGCAGAAAATAATGCTTACACTTGTCTTCTGTTTTACACAGGCGATTAGAAAGCTGTCTCGGAAACCCAGTTCTATCAGTCTGGTTTGCAGAGACGGAATTGTTTAACCGGAAATATTGCAGCACTATTTTTAGCAGTCCCGCGGTTTGTTATTTCAAATTGAGAAAAGAAATTCAGTATATGAAATATTGGAAGTAAAGTTCTAAGTAAATAATAATTTTAGGGTGATTTATGCTGAATATTTTTTCAGATATATTTTCGAACAAAATTAATTACGCAGTTAATCTGTATGTGTACAAGATGGCGCCCACACAGGGAGTTCTGGCACAGGCAGACTTTCCTCTGTATGCTGTTCAAGCACTTGGCAGCACACATTTTCTTGTAGCAGGTGGAGGAGGCCAGGCAAAAACCGGAGTTCCAAATGCAATCGTAAATACTGCTGTTTTAGTTTTTAATGAAAAGACCAGCATGCACACCTGTCACACTCACAGTCATATTCAGCAGCACCAACAGTAACAGTACTAACACCATGTGTATTATTTTAATGTAGTGTGGTACTGGTAGTGTTATTTTTTTAGTGAAAATGAAATGTGGTAATATAGCTTTACGTTATATAAAAGCATTATTATAATGACAATACTGGTAAGACCAGAAATGCATGAAGCGCCTGTCCTGTGAATCAAGGTGCTGAACATATTTATAAATACTATTTTTCTAGTACTTTTACTGTTTTAGTAGTAATTATTACAATATTATTAGTAATGAAAATGAAATGACTAATAATTATAGTAATAATATTAGCTATATATCTATTTTTTTTATTCACTGAGATTTAGTCACCTGGTATTAGCAGTTTTCATCTCAATGTATGTTATATTATGCTTGTTCAGCACTTTGAACTGCAGGGTAGGCACTTTACAATTTTCCATTGTTATTATTGCTATTAATTTAATAAATAGTGATGATGAAATTTTCATTATTATTATTGCTATTAATTTAATAATAATAATAATAATAATAATAATAATAGTGAAGTGAGTATAAAGTCTAAATCAGTAAATGTAAAATTAAAGCATTGTAGTTTGTACACTGAACAGAAAACAAGAGTTTAACATCTGATTTTGAGACATTCACTTCAGGGATCTATTACAATAGTATAAATTGACACTGACTGACACTGAATGACTGATGACTCATAGAAAATGTCTTGGCCATATGACATGAATTTGACATTTGTCCTCTTTCATCAATAGTAATCATGTAATGGGATGTTTTCTTGGGGTGTAGGCTGTAACCACTGATCAAACTTTATTTGAAATGTATGTGGCTGCAACAGGCACGGTCCGTGACACACACTTGTGTGCATACATGAAAACATTTATTTTCCCGTGAATCTTATGACATACCCACAAAAGAATAGACATGCACGTGTGTGCATGTGCATGCATGTGTGTGCATGTGCATGCACACACACACACACACACACACACACACACACACACACACACACACACACACACTCTCATCAAGAAAACTTGTAATAATTTATAACTTGTATGCTATGTAGTCATGCTTATTGCAAAATGTTGCGTAAAATGATAAATATATAACACTTTTCAGGTGCCGTAGCCATTTTAGCCACATTGCTGTATCACCGTATGCAAAATGGCTGAACACCAGTTCATAGCTCAGTGGTGGCTGACGCATCATTTAATCCTACTTGCAAACTGTCACCTCAGCTGTGGCTCTGCATTCCTCTCTGGCATGCAATGCAATGATGTTTAAAGCTTGTTTATATGCAAGTCCAGTCAAAGAAAGGTGGATTCTGGATGACAACAAAATAAACGTATAACTTATAAGTACTAGACTGATACCACCACCCCCACACCCCCACCTCCCCATACACACACATCAAATCTGATCTCTGCATGGCCCTATAGTTCATAGCGCCTTGTCTGTAATTAAAATATGCATGCTTTTTTAAAGCACGGTCATCATTAACCCCTTAACTGCCCCAGCTCGTAAATTTTCCAGGCTGAAAAGTGCACACATACATGCCTGCAAACAGCATATTTGCAATACTGTATAGTGTATATTTTGATAGAAGTCCTTTTATGTGCTAATGTGAAGAGGGGGGGAAACGGTAATGATTTCAAATTTGGTACTTCTATTACTGTTCTATTGGTTGTTTTTTGAGTGATGGTGTGGCAAGTACGGTAGTGAAAGGGTTAATTTGAATGACTGTCAATACTATACATGGCTGCGGAAATGTAATAAAATGTGTTGACAAACTCTGTTGCAGGAAATCTTTGAATTGAAGCAGACAGAAAACCAAGTGCTGGCCTCCAGTATCTGTCGACATGATACGGGAACAGATGCTGTCATGAACTGCGCATCATATTATGATGGCAGAAACTACTTTTTGGCCTGTGGCCAAGAAGAGAAGTGTCATCTGTACTCTGTCAAATACAAAGTTATTACACCAAAGAAAGAAACCACAGGTATTTTTTAGGTTTGAAACACATAGCAGAAATTTTCAAGTTATGATGCTGATGTTTCACTTTTACTTTTACTACTAATACTAGTTTCAGAATTTAAAGTAAATCATTTTTTTATTTTTTTTTATTGTGCCTGTGGTGCTGATAATTTGATTGTGAATTTGTGCTGCATGTGCTGGAGTGGGGTATTTATATTTCATCATACACTGGCACTCTTGGAGTGACTTTCAAAAGACCAAATTTTCTCAGTCAGCTTCTTCCTTTGAATCAGCACTCAGATCCCATTTTTCCCCAGCATAGCACTGATGTATGTGTGTTTGTGTGCGTGTGTGTGTGTGTGTGTGTGTGTGTGTGTGTGTGTGTGTGTGTGTGTGTGTCATTCTGTGTGTGTGAGTCACTGAGTGTGTGTGTGTGTGTGTGGTGAGCAGGTATAGTATTTAGTACATGATATGACTCAGTGCATCAGTACTGGTTGTAATTATAAATATATGTGTTAATAATTGTAAAGTGCACTGAGTTCTTGTTAGAAATGGGGCTTTATTGTGTAATGGCGTGGTTTGGAGTGTAGAAGGACAGTGTCCCAGGCAGCGGAGTCGGTCAAAAATGGAGACCACAGCAGGCATACGGCAGCAAACAGGCTTTTATTCTACAGCAGCAGACAACTTTCTCAGCACACCAAAAATCCTCACGCGCATGCATAGATAAGAGAACTGCGCGGGCCGCAAGGAACACACGCTATCGTTACAATGAAATCGGCTCTCTGGACCACAAAATGGCTGACTATTGTGTTTCCTTGGCCCGCACAAATACAGTTTCCTCAACAATAACTAAACTAATTAAAACATGAAATACATCAAATAAAAGCTACAGTTACAACCTAAAACCGTATAAACAAAATGTACACACATGACTTATTTTATTTACAACAAGAGTGGGAAACGTGGCTTGCACCTGTCCATAAACAAATTCCGACAACTAAATCACAACTAACACAATGTACAAAATATTAATGTTACTAGAACTTACATCAAAATAAAGTGCACGCTCCCACGGTTAAAATGGTACATAACAATTACAATACAACGCCCTGTATGAGAAGCAAGACACACTCAAAGACTAGCACTAAAACAGTTGGTGCGAACTTTCACCTGGGGCGCGTTATCTTAGTCGCAACAGCACTGATAGTGATATCAAGTAGTCTATGAATATAACTTAGCTTCTACAGTACACAATACTCAATAAGTTAATTTCAACCCAAAATAAACACTAAACATGAAGTCAGCTAAGCAAAATACTATACGACAAAGCATTGATCGACGCAGAATTACTTTCATTGAGTCAAAACAACGATTCACTACTATTCACTAGTACTACACAGAAAATGCACCATGCAGACGACGGCTATAAAAAGAATGGACCTAGAGAGGCATCGGCTACTGATTAACAGCTCGATCCTGCGTCTAAATAAGATCTAAATAAACATTCTAAGATGCCAAATTATATTACACATGGCTTAGTGCATAAAAGGACTAGGTAAACAAAGAGTAGGTAAACAAACAAGCGGTCAAAATATTAAGAGAGTAAACAGATTTGAAAATGGCGCGCACCGGCGGCTATTGCCGGTCGGCTGTGTGAAGGCCATGTGGCATTATGCAACACACAGCCGGCTTCAAAACAAAAGCGTCGTCTGCTCCGGTTCCCGGGTTACTAACAGTACAGTAATGAAATTGCATGGATCTGATAACCGGGGCGGGATTATTGTAAAAACGTACAAAGAGCACTTGCTCACAATTGTATAATTTATTACATCATTTTTATAGCCTTCAACCTGCAAACTATGATTAATGTTAAGATCAAAGTGTGGAAAAAACACAAGTATTTGATCAGTGAGGCCTTACGTGCATGTCTGGAATACCTTAAAACAGGTTAGATAAGAAAAAGAAAAAAAAAGAAAAATACAGCAAAAACAAAACAACAACAACAACAAGCAAACAAACTAGAAAGCTGACTCCCTTGATAAACAACCCATTTGGCGGTACTACAGTCTGTCTTGGAGTTGCATCCCTGGAGCTGCATGATGGTTTTGCTCCCCTAAAGCCAAAGAGAAGGCAGAGGGGCTATCACTGTATCAGAAATCTGGTCTATTCTTCTTCTTTGCCCAGGCCTTCCTGTAGAATCTGAAGAAAGGTGTGTCTGTGTGTGGCAGTTGAATGTAGATGGATGCATATGGATAGGGAGAGGGGAAAGGGAAGGGGGGGGGGGGGGGGAGAGAGCACAAGAGAGCTAGGCAAGAGGAGGAGGCATGGGTTGGGTGGGTAATAAGACAAATTCAAATTGGTGTCGTTGTTTGAGATCATTAATATTTTGTTAATTGTTGTATGAGTGGTAGAGCGGAGACTGGTGTGCACTTGTCATTGTGTGTGTGTGTGTGTGTGTGTGTGTGTGTATGTATTGTTTCGATAGGTGATAATGGTTAAGGTTTTGTTTGCTGAAGTGTATGTTAATGCATTTTTTGTGATAAGATGTTTGTACAGCGCAGTGAGTTTAACTCTGGTTAAAGAATAACGCTTTATAAGAATTATTTATTATTATTATTATGTTGGTTGCCTGAAGTCAGACATGTTTTACATTTTTTTCTGTGGAGATTTGTCAACTGTATTTTGACACAGTATTGTAGTATCCTGCACTACTATAATGCATCTCAAATTTAATGGCTGGCAAAACGACAGAAAAATGCTAAAAATTACCATTTTGTAGTTTGGCTAGCCATGCATGACTGAGTCTTGATTGCTCCAGATGGAAACAAGCCAGGAGATGCCAAGAAGAGAAAAGGCAAGGCTGTCAAAGAAGGGCAGGCAGAGCCAGACAGCAAAACACAGAATGGCACCAAGCAGCTAACCTTTGACCTGCAGTGCCTGAAATCAGTGCAGACGGATTTTGAAAAAGATGGAGGATTCCAGAAGGCAGTGCGTTTCAGCCCTGATCATACGCTGGTCGTCACAGGGGGTGCTGATGGCTTCCTCAGAGTGTGGAAGGTGCTACTGCTACATTCCTTGTCAATATTTCTACTGGCTTTTTCACTTATTTGAAGAGTGCAAGTCCGTTTGTTATCTCATGATTGACGATGGTTAACCACCAAATGTCAGAGCAAATATGAACAGCATTTTCTGTGCACATGTGTAATAGTCTTGTTAGAAATTTTGATAATCATTGAACCTTTATCTTTTTTGTATTGATTTTTGCTTGGTGTAGCATTTTGAGTAGAGTGAAACCTACTTTAATGAATGGGTGAATATATATATATATCCCTTGCATTCACCCATGAGAGAGAGAGAGAGAGAGAGAGAGAGAGAGAGAGAGAGAGAGAGAGAACTCTCCATGTGTATTTGCTCATTTTTATTTGCAGTATCCAGAGATGAAGATGTCCTATGAAACACATGGACACAAAAGTGACATTGATGACATTGACATCAGTCCGAATGGGGACAGAGTGAGTTTTTACCTGGAATGACTTTCAGCAAACTTGTAGCTCAGTTGTTTTTAAAGCACTTATTTGGAAGTTGTAAGTTGAGCTGACTGCTGTTCAGCTTGACCTGAGTTTGCTAAAGTACAGTTTGCATCGAAACATCATATTTTTTGTGTTCCACTTCCAGTAAGCTTTTCCCCTTTTCCCCATTGAGTGTGTGTGTTTGGCTTTTGAATGAATTGTGCTCTCTGTAGGTGAACATGGAAGCATAGGTGGTAAATGCGAGCAAAATGATGCATACAGTCATGGTTCT
>JABMCL010002017.1:535000-540000 GCA_018857735.1 Alviniconcha marisindica
AAGCATGCTCAGTTTCCATTGGCGATTTTAATTAGGTTTTGAGAGAAAAATGAACACGCAAGACTTAATAGAACAGTGTGATTTTGATGTTTATGGGTAGCCCTGCAGAAGCTGCTGCAGGCGGAATTTGTCAGCATGTCAGGGAGAGAGACAGAGCTGGCCAGGCATGACCAGCAGTTTTCAGCATTGCTGAAGCGAGAAAAAAGGTTGGATTGCTTGCTTCTCGAACTGCTGCTGATTGTTTTCACTTGACATGGCGTTTTTGTTTTCACTTGACATGCTCATTTGATTGGTGCAACTACCAGCGACGTGGCCCTTACTCTGTGCCTGTTGTTAATCATGGTGCTGTGTGATTGATTGATTGTTTATTTTTGTGTATGATACTCTGTGTGTGTGTGTGTGTGTGTGTATGTGAAAGAGGTGTGTGTGTGTGTGTGTGTGTGTGCGCGTGTGTGTGTAAGAGAGGTGTGTGTTTAAGAGGTGTGTGTGTGAGAGAGAGAAAGAGAGAGAGGGAGAGAGAGAATTTTGTAGTCACTTGTATTAATCAATTGTAAAAGTTTTGGGGATCAAGGGAATTTATGCATAACATGTACAGCTGAGCTGTTGCTTTAGTCTGCTACTGAAAGAAATTGTGAATGTTGTTTGAAGAATTGAAGATATAATGTTATTCTCTTTTGTTATGAGCATGAAGCTGCATTTTATTTCTACCTTTCTTGTGACAAAAACCATTCTCTAATTTTGCAATATCAAAAATAAAATAAAATATTATGTGTAATTATGTGTTGCACATAAAACAAATACAAAGAACATTTTATTGATTAGCAATGACTTTACAATCTCTTTCTGTAATTAATAGTTATCTTTATATTATTTATATTAACCATTTCAAAAACCTGACGTGTTGTGCACTGACTTTTTTCTTGGATTTTGCTTGTTACAAATTAAAGTGGTTTTACTTCAGGAGAATCAAAGGTGAGTGTTGAATATTTTGCTTTTGAAGTGTGTGTGTGTGTGTGTGTGTGTGTGTGTGTGTGTTTGAACATAATGTGACAGTCTTGTTATATTATGCATACACATAAGAACACCATACGTATTTGGTCACTAACACCGTTTAAAAAATATTATTTTTAACTTTATGACAGTCGAGTTTTTAAGTCAGGGGAGACAACTACTGTTGCTGTGTGTGCACGCGAGCAGAATTGTTTCTCTTACACCATGTAGCAAGCAATCGTTTTCCGTTTAACATCGAAGGATGATTTAAACAACAACAACAACAACAGAAAGATCGGTGGGGTGGTGGTGTCAGAGCGAAAACCTAAGTGGTGGTGGTGGTGACAGACTCACGTGATTGGCCCCGATCGGGGATGGGAGGGGGTAGGTGGGGTGGCGGTGGATGAGGGCTGGGGGGAGTGTGTGTGTGGTGGTGTGGGGGGGGGGGGGGGGGGGCAGTGGGTTGAGACCCGTCAAAGTTGATCCTGCACAGCAGAACGGATGAGCGGAGTCAAAAGTACATTTCGTCCCTAGCGGATTCTTTTCGATTATTCTTGTTGCCACTTCGGGTTCTGCGTAAATTCCTTGCTCGTGTCGCTGCATGTCCACACGCCAGTCCTGCTCCTTGGGGCCAGACTTGACTGAGTAATGGCAATTAGCAGGTTCGTGGCGCTACAGAAATGAAATTCTTCTCCGCCCGGGGTCGCCATCCTGGTGTTGCCGCCAAGCTCTGCGGTACAGCCAGGAAGTTGTACTTATGGCTGAAGTTAAAAAAAAAAGAAGGGGAAAAAGAAAAGAAAAAAAGTATTATCTATTCAGTTATATATAAATATAATTATTTAAAAAAAATAGTAATTTGGAAATTATTGTTTAGTGGGTTACCTGTACAAACCACCACAAACAACAACGATGTAAAAGCACCTCTACAACCCAAAACAACGAAACATAATAATAAAAGAAAAAAGAAGAAAAAGAAAAGAAAAAAAAGAAAGAAAAAAGAAAGAAAGACGTGGTGTGTGTGTGTGTGTGTGCCGGCATGCGTGCGTGCCGGTGTGAGAGTGTGCGCGCGCGCGCATGTGTGTGTGTGACTGCGTGGGTGTATATGTGCGTGCGTGCGTGTGTGCATGCGTGTGCGTGCATGCGCGCGTGTTTGTATGTTCTTGGGGGGGTGGGGGGAGAGGGAGGGTATTTGTACCCTTCGCGTCGCAGTCTTTGACCTACAGCTCGGGTCGTTTGAGTGCAGCAGTCATCGTACAAATGGTTTATTTGTTGGATTTTGACACCCAGCCAGCCGCACAGGGGCAGCTCAGGACAAGCTGGTGACGTCTTGAGAAACCGTGCTTGTGTGAAAACAGTTTAACACTGACGTGCTTCACCACTTCAGCTGGGCACGGCCCTCTCTCATGGGCAATGCGTTACTTTGATAAAATGACACCAGTCAGAAAAAAGAAAAGAAAAAAGAAAAAGAAGCCTTTTTTTCTGTTGTTATAGAAACAAGCAAACAAACAACCCCCCCCCCCCCCACACACACTGTGACACACACATTGTCACACACACACACACTGTAACACACACAATACCATGCCCCCCCCCCCCCCCCCCCCCCCCCACACACACCCGCAGTGCCACCATACCACTAGGCCAAAGCAGCCGCTAACTGTAGACATGGTGATAAGGGGAATGGTAACTAAGAACGCCCATCTATTATTAACGCTGCTGCCACACGGCCCCTGTCCGGTCTGGCCATGTCCCGAGAGTAGCTACTGCGTCAGGCAAACTGCGTGATCCACGTGCTGCTTGTACGAGCTCGTGCACTGCAGCGCACATCGCGGCCATGAAGACCCACTGCAGTAGTCATGAAGGCCCACGCACTGATGCGTTGTTGGGTCGCCTCGGTCACGGAGAGAGAGAGAGAGAGAGAGAGAGAGAGAGTAATTGCCATGAAGACCCACTTCAGTAGTCATGAAGGCCCACGCATTGACGCGTTGTTGGGTCACCTCGGTCACGAAGACTCAGAGAGAGAGAGAGAGAGAGAGAGCGAGCGAGCGAGCGAGAGAATACGAATACGAATACGAAAGTTTAATTGTTTAGGCCACAGACCCATTACAATATGGGGGAAGGGGGAGGGGGTTACACAAAATAGTTATGCAACAGTTATTCAATCATAAAAAAACAAAACCGAATCCAGGGTGCAATAGTTCACATGTGCCATGGAGACCATACCACAAAAGCAACACCAGTCACTTCAGTACCGAGATGCCATACTGCACGAATTTCCTCACTGAGTGTGTACAAAAGTCAAAGTTTCAAACAACGTGAAAATATTGCCGAGCCACTGTAGTCACCGTAAGAAGACAACACGAGAGGAATTCCAGCTCTTCTGTGTACTTGGATGTATCCTCCGAAGCCCAGTTTGTGACGACGAACACTGCCTCATTTTCAAGGGCAGTCATCTTTCTGCAATTCTGTTTGACGAACCAGTGTTGCAAAATGCGTTTCTTCAAGTCGAACTGGAAAATGAAATCGTCAGACTCACACACCAAAGTTTCTCGGTTCCATCTTCTCGATCGTTTTGTTTCTTGATAGGTTTGTGATGCGTCGCAGAACAGACTTGTCACTCAGACCACTCAACTTGCCTCTGATCACATCAGGATGTAGCTCTTCGTGAAACGCTGCGTATCCCCTGTCATTTGTATGGTTGCAATATTCATCACTACTGACACTTGTATCGGGCGATTTGTTTTCCGCTAATGAAAGCTCAGTCACACTTGCCTCAGACAAATAATCGAACTTTTCATTGGTTTTTATCTGTCCTGTCTGTGTGTCTCTCAAGCCAAGCACGGTTTCAATGGGAACAGAAACAGACTCGCATTTGCTTGTCATGTCAACACAGTCACTGACATCCCCACTCTTTGCACGTGCTTGTCTGTCTTCCAACAGGCTGTGTTGTGAACTCTCTGTGTTCTTGCTTTGTTGACTCACTTTGTCAGGAGTAGGCAAAAGTTCAACATAATTTTCTCGAAATTCACTTGCCTGTTTATGTCCTTGTTGATCATTATTCGTTTGGGGTTGTTGGTGCTTCACTGCTGCTACCCTCTCTGCTCTCCTCTTGTCTCGCAACACTTGACTCGGGGGCTTCTTTCTGTAGTGGACGGTACGTAGGCTTAATGGCTGACTGTTAATGTCGGAGCTCTGGGCTGTCAACCGCAGAATGAACACGGTGCTGTTGTTGCGGTCTCCGGTGATTTTCCACGAAGACACGACTTTTTTCTGTAGCAGGGCATCAAGAGTGATTTCTGCTGCAACTGGTAGTCCACTTACAGGCATGGTTTTTGGAATTAGCGCAGTTTTTTGAAAAAACCTGCAGCAGCTCTGAAATGTGCGTCCTGCTCGGTCACGGCAGATCACGTGACCGAGCTAGAGAGAGAGAGAGAGAGAGAGAGAGAGAGAGCAATTGCCGTCACAAGACCCATTGCAGTAGCTTCTTCTTCCTGTTTATTTAAACTCTTTTCACATAAGTACTATTAGACTGATCTTACAATTACCAAGATAAAATATGTCAACAAGTTAATCCAAAACAATAACAGACCTCAAGATGGGGGAAGAGAAGTGGGAGATTCACTATATGGGGTACCTCAGCTGACCCATTGTTTGGTCACCTCAGTCACGAAGACCGATACTACGTACCATGCTTTGACAGACTTTTGTGTCACCTCAGTCACGAAGAACTACGTACCATGCTTTGACACACTTTTGGGTCACCTCAGTCACGAAGAACTACGTACCATGCTTTGACACACTGTCGGGTCACCTCAGTCACGAAGACCGATACTACGTACCATGCTTTGACAACTTTTGCTACGTACCATGCTTTGACACACTGTTGGGTCACCTAAATCACGAAGAACTATGTACCATGCTTTGACACACTGTTGGGTCATCTCAGTCACGAAGAACTACGTACCATGCTTTGACACACTGTTGGGTCACCTCAGTCACGAAGACCGATC
>JABMCL010002017.1:545000-550000 GCA_018857735.1 Alviniconcha marisindica
CACAACCTACACACACACACACACACACACACACACACACACACACACACCACACACACACACACACACACACACACACACACACACACACAACACATTCTTCTTCTGGCTCACCAGTAACTTAAAACATTCAATAAATTACAATAAAACAAAATTCCTTAAACAATAAAACGTTAAAATCGAAACACTCAATGCTGCCGTGATCGCCGGAGCGCCGGCCGGCACAGCTCTGCAGGCTGCCGCAACTGAATGAGTCGCGGCTGCAACTTATGGCCGTGTCCCGGTTAGGCTACACCCAAATGTTCTTCGAGAAGGCTAGGTTCTGTAGCCTATCAGCTGCGAGTCAGCTAGATTGACCGCTCCTTTGTCCGGATCTCATGGCCGTAAAGACGACGACGAGCAGTTGAAAGTGTCGATGATGAGGACTGGCCCGTGGGGATCCCAGACTAGGACTGAGGAGGGTCAGCGGAAATGAAGGGTGAAAGGGTTAATCTCTGGCCTGCCCTGGAAAAGAAGAGAAGAGCCGGAGTGTGGTGGGGGTGAGGTTAATGGGGTGGGGGGTCGGCATTGATAAAAAAAAAACCGGAACGAAATGCCAGAGTCATCATGGGAATTCTTGCCGGCAGCTCTTTCTCAAATACAAGCCGGCATTATGCCTGCCCTGTGTCACAGTGCAGTGTGGCCGGCGTCATCCCTGCCCTGTGTCACAGCGTGGCCAGTGTCATCCCTGCCCTGTGTAAAAGCGTGGCCGGTGTCATCCCTGCCCTTGTGTCACAGCGTGGCCGGTGTCATCCCTGCCCTGTGTCACAGCGTGGCCGGTGTCATCCCTGCCCTGTGTCACAGCGTGGCCGGTGTCATCCCTGCCCTGTGTCACAGCGTGGCCGGTGTCATCCATGCCCTGTGTCACAGCGTGGCCGGTGTCACCCATGCCCTGTGTCACAGGTGGCCGGTGTCATCCCTGCCCTGTGTCACAGCGTGGCCGGTGTCATCCCTGCCCTGTGTCACATGTGTGGCCGGCGTCATCCCTGCCCTGTGTCACAGCGTGGCCGGCGTCATCCCTGCCCTGTGTCACAGCGTGGCCGGTGTCATCCCTGCCCTGTGTCACAGCGTGGCCGGTGTCACCCTGCCCTGTGTCACAGTGTGGCCGGTGTCATCCCTGCCTTGTGTCACAGCGTGGCCGGTGTCATCCCTGACCTTTTGTCACAGGGGGGATCCCTGTGGGGCCGGTGTCATCCCTGCCCTGTGTCACAGTACAATGTGGCCGGTGTCATCCCTGCCCTGTGTCACAGTGTGGCCGGTGTCATCCCTGCCTTGTGTCACAGTGTGGCCGGTGTCATCCCTGACTTGTGTCACAGCGTGGCCGGTGTCATCCCTGCCCTGTGTCACAGTACAATGTGGCCAGTGTCATCCCTGCCCTGTGTCACAGCGTGGCCCGCGTCATCCCTGTGTCAGTATGGACGGCGAGGGAAAGCCAACAGCCGGATCTCAGCTCGCGAAAGGCAGGAGAAGGCCGGGATGGAATCGGCAAAAACGCCAGGCTCCTTCCCCCACCACCCACCCACACCCCTTTAACCTACAACCCCCACTGCCCTCCCCCCCCCCCCCCCCCCCCCCCCCCCCCCCCCCGACCATCCCGCCACACTCTCCATGTCCATGTCAGTGGTCCACCATAGCCTTTCGTGCCCATCATGACTTCGCGGCACGTGGTTAGCACAGCAACTCACGAATTGCAGTCATTTACATATCAGCAGGGAGCAGCCATTTGCTTTTAGTTGTCCCCCATCCTCTCTCTCTCTCTGTGTCTGTCTCTGTCTCTCTCCCTCCACCCCTGTCTCTCTCTCCCTCCCGCCTCCCTCTCTCGTCTCTCTCTCTCTCTCTCTCGTCTCTCTCTCTCTCTCTCCCTCCCTCCCCCCCCCCCGTCTCCCTCCCTCTCTCTCTCTGTCCCTCCCTCCCTCCCTCCCTGCCCCCCTCTCTCTCCCTCCCTCTCTCTTTCTCTCCCTCCCTCCCTGTCCCCCCTCTCTCCCTCCCTCTCTCTTTCTCTCCCTCCCTCCCTGCCCCCCCCTCTCTCCCCCCCTCTCTCTTTCTCTCCCTCCCTGCCCCCCCTCCTCTCTGTCCCCCCCTCTCTCTTCTCCTCCTCCTCCCTCCCCCCTCTCTCTCCCCCTCTCTCTTTCTCTCCCTCCCTCCCTCCTCTCTCTCCCTCCCTCTCTCTCTCTCCCCCCCCCTTCCTTCCCCACCCCTCTCTCTATCTCTCCTTTGCGTGTCGGCGTCTTAAACCAGCCACACTGTCCTTCTTCACTGGTGTCTCCGGCGGCCTGAGACTGAGGCGGGTGGAAGGTTTTCCTAACCTGCTTACCAGGCGTTGAAATTGGACAAAGTCATTGCTGGTCAGCTCCGGCAGCTCTGTCCATTTTCCCCCTAAACTAATTTCACCCGGCTCCCGTCTCCTGGCCCCCTGAAAGTAGGAAGAGCAGTAATTAATTTTGTCCAATCGATTCACTGTCTTGCATCCCGCTGCGGAGTTATGCCGGCTGGCCCGCCCAGGCCGCCACCGAGCACCGCGGCAAACCCTTTTCTCCTCCCCCCTCCCGCCCCCCCTTTCCCCTTAACTCCCTTCCCCCCCCCCCCCCCCCGCCCTCCCCGACTTGCCGCCTAGGCATCCACCGAGCACCGCCAACCCTTTCCATCCTACCCCCAACCCCCCACCCCCACCCCCTTCTTGCCGGCTAGGCCGCCACTGAGCACCGCCAACCATTTCCATCCTCACCCCCCCCCCCCCCCTCACCCCTTCTTGCCGCTAGGCCGCTACCGAACCGCCAACCATTTCCATCCTCACCCCCCCCCCCCCCACCCCCTTCTTGCCGGCTAGGCCGCCACCGAGCACCGACATCCATTTCCATCCTCACCCCCACCCCCCCACCCCCTTCTTGCCGGCTAGGCCGCCACTGAGCACCGGTAACCCTCTCCACCCCCCCCCCCTTCTTGCCGGCTAGGCCGCCACTGAGCACCGCCAACCCCTCTCCACCCCCCTCCCCCCTTCTTGCCGGCTAGGCCGCCACTGAGCACCGCTACCCTTTCCATCCTCCCCCCCCCCCCCCCTTCTTGCCGGCTAGGCCGCCACTGAGCACCGCCAACCCTTTCCACCTCCCCCACCCCCTCTTGCCGCCTAGGCATCCACCGAGCACCCGCCTCCTTTCCCACCTCCCACCTCCCCCCCCCCCTTCTTGCCGATCCGCACTAGCACCGTCTCACCCCTCCACACCCCCTCCCCCTTGCTGCCATAGGCGGCATCCACTGAGCACCCCCTCCCCCACCCCGCTTTCCTGCACAGCCACCGATCACCACCAGCCCGTTGCACCGCTCCCTCCCCTCCCCACTCACCCCTCCACCCTCGCCGCCTAGGCATCCACCGAGCATCGCCAGCCTTTCCATTCTCCGCCGCCCCCATGCAGCCCCCCCCCTTCCTCCAACCCCCGTGCCGCCCAGGCATCTACCGAGCATCGCCAGCCCCCCCCCCCCCCAACCCCCACCCTTTACAGCCACCGTGCACCGCAACCCTTTCCACCCCCATCCCCCCTCTGCAGCCCAAGCATCCAGCGAGTACCGCCAACCTCCCCCCCCCCTACCCCCCCCCCCCCGGCCGTCCAGACCGCCACCGAGCACCGTCAACACTTTCCATCTCCTATCCCCCCCCCCCCCCCCCCCGAACCCCTCAGCCCACTCCAGCAGTACCGCAACCTTCCCCCCCCCCTTCCCCCCCCCCCCCCCGGCCGTCCAGACCGCCACCGAGCACCGTCAACACTTTCCAAGTCTCCTATCCCCCCCCCCCCCCCCCCCCGAACCCTGCAGCCCAAGCATCCAGCGAGTACCCCAACCTTCCCCCCCCCCTTCCCCCCCCCCCCGGCCGTCCAGACCGCCACCGAGCACCGTCAACACTTTCCACTCTCCTACACCCCCCCCCCCCCCGAACCCTGCAGCCCAAGCATCCACCGAGCACGCAACACTTTCCACACTCCCCCCCCCCTTCCAACCCCCAACCCCCTCTGCAGACCAAGCATCCACCGAACACAGTCAACACTTTCCACACTCTCCTCACCCCCCCCCCCTCCGAACCCTGCAGCCCAAGCATCCACCGAGCACCGCCATCCCTTTCCACCCCACCTCCACCCCCCTTTTCTTGCCGCCTAGGCCGCCACTGAGCACCGCCATCGCTTTCCACCCCCCCCCACCCCCACCGCCCATGCCGCCCAGGCATCCACCGAGCACCGCCAACCCTTTCCGCACTCCCCACCCCCACCACACCACACCCGTCTGCAGCCTAAGCATCCACCGAGCACAGTCAACACTTTCCACACTCCCCTCAACCCCCCCCCCCACCCCCCCGAACTCTGCAGCTCAAGCATCCACCGAGCACCGCCATCCCTTTCCATCCCCCCCCCCCTTCTTGCCGCCCAGGCATCCACCGAACACCGCCAACCCTTTCCATCCCCCCCTCCCCCCCCACCACCACACCACACCCGTCTGCAGCCAAGGCATCCACCGAGCACCGCCAACCCTTTCCACCCCCACCCCCTTCTTGCCGCCCAGGCATCCGCCGAGCACCACCAACCCTTTCCACCCTCCCCACTCCCACCACACCACACCCCACTTCTCTGCAGCCAAAGCAGCCACCGAGCACCGCCAACCCTTTCCATCCATCCCCCTTCACCGCCCCCCCCCCCCCCCCCGTTCCTTCTCGGGTCCTGGGGCCAGAGGCGAGTGGCGCCCGGTCTGGGCTGGTCTACTTGCACCCAACGCAGTGACGGCGATCAACACGCAGTCTCCATACACCACTAAAAAGTAGCGCGCGTGAGAGAGAGAGAGAGAGAGAGGGGGGGGGTTTACTGAAAAGTAGCACGAGAGAGAGAGAGAGGAGAGAGAGAGAGAGAGAGAGAGAGAGAGAGAGAGAGAGAGAGGAGAGAGAGAGAGAGAGAGAGAGAGAGAGAGAGAGAGATACTGTGTGT
>JABMCL010002017.1:555000-557500 GCA_018857735.1 Alviniconcha marisindica
TGTGTGTGTGTGTATGACTGAGAGAGAGAGAGGAGAGAGAGAGAGAGGAGAGAGAGAGAGAGAGAGGGGAGAGAGAGAGAGAGAGAGAGAGAGAGAGAGAGAGAGAGAGAGAGAATATTATCTGTATGTATGTGTGTGTGTCTGTTTGTATGTGTATGTCCGTGCACACACCAGCACACCATCGCCATAAAACGATAAACTGGCCGCACCACAAATAAAATCTCCATTCCCTTCACTACGACTTCGGATACATCAAATTGGGAATCGTCGATTCGAGCTTCACCGACATCGGGCTCCGTAAATCCCCCATTGAATTTCTCCTCCACTGCTGCCGTCTCGGAACAAGCGAAAGGAATAGTGACGAAAAATAAATAGTGGACGCCGAGTGCCCGCCGTCCCTGAGCAGAAATCAGCCAGACAGATAGTGAATAAACTGGACGGAACCAGTCGTGGTGGAGGAAGCAGTGAGAACTGAACCCACTCACTGAGACTGATGACGCACAGTCCAAGCCGGCCGCAGCCACGATGATCAGCAGCGGAGACAGAATTGGGAAATCTCATACATCCCCCCCCCCCCCCCCCCCCCCCCGCCCTCTGTTCGGCTATTTCTTGCTTACTTTGCTGATTGTCCATTTCGCTCTGCATAAGCGATATTCCCTTCTCTAACCCCCCCTCCCTCTCCCTTCCGTCGCCCCTTCCCCCCCCCCCTTAAAAAAAAAAAAAAAAAAATCGCCACGAAAGCTTCGTGCTGAGACGGAGAGGTCAGTCAGTGGTAGCAGCGTGATCTCAGAGTGGCTAGGCAATACGTCATCAGCATCGCTTTACGATCTACTGACCCCCCATTTTCCTTGCTTCGTGCGTCCCCCAATTCACCCACGCACAAAATTATGCAGTTTCCCGTCTATACGTTCTCCGCTTATCTCCTCACCCCCCCTTCCCCCTTCCCCCCCCCCCCCCCCACTCCACCCGCTCGATCCCCCTCCTCCCCAACGCACACAGACACCCAACTCGGCAGAATAATAATCTTGATTGATGACGTGTGAATATAGCGGCTTCTGTGCCCAGAAATTTGGAGCAAAAGACATACCGGGGGTAGGGTGGGGTGGGGGCTTTAGGAGAGAGAGAGAGAGAGAGAGAGAGAGAGAGAGAGAGAGAGAGAGAGAGAGAGAGAGAGAGAGAGAGAGAGAGAGAGAGAGAGAGACTTCAGACTTCAGACGGTTTATTGTATTTTGGCCATATACAAACCGCAAAATACAGAACTAAATTATGCACAGAGAGAGAGAGAGAGAGAGAGAGAGAGAGAGAGAGAGAGAGAGAGAGAGAGAGAGAGAGAGAGAGAGAGAGAGAGAGAGAGAGAGATCTTTAATACTCAAGGACACTGTTTTTAACAGGAGCATGTCATGTCCTTGCTGTGTCTACACATACAAGGAATGACGACAGAGTCAAAATAACGGAAATCTAGAAGCCCGGCCAGGTACAAGCTGCCATTGCTGAAACCATGCTGTTATCCACATGGTTTTAATAATACGGAAGAACAATAGAAAATAGACATGGCGACAAACACCCCCCTCGACCCCCCCTCCCCCACGTCAATGTCTGTGGTAGCATGTATGTTAGTGTGCGTGCGTGCGTGCGTGCGTGCGTGTGCGTGTGTGTGTGTGTGTGTGTGTGTTTGTGTGTGTGTGTGTGTGTGTGTGCGTGCGACGGTATGTCAGTGTGTGTGCGTGTGTGTGCGTGCGTGCGTGCGTGCGTGCGTGCGTGTGTGCGCGCATACACGCACGCACGCGCCCCATCACACCCCGAACCCATCATGCACCCACTGTATCACACAGACAACGATGGAAAGACCTCTTGGTATAGAGAATACATTATAGTTACAGATTAAACACTCACTATAACTTTCGATGACGTGTTCATCAATTTTCCGGACTCCTGGGGACTGGAAAAGAGAGAGAGAGAGAGAGAGAGAGAGAGAGAGAGAGAGAGAGAGAGAGAGAGAGAGAGAGAGAGAGAGAGAGAGAGAGAGAGAGAGAGAGAGAGAGAACTCGAACTCGAACTCGAAAACTTTATTTTCCAAGGATTGTAGTTTAGGTTCATTTAGACCTGTCTAACAACTAGTCCTTGCTAAACTACTGAATAAGTGAAACATGGAGAAACAATTATATGAAAACAAAAAACAAAAAACAACAAAACTTTACAAACTCGATTAATATTTAAACATGATAAACAATATACAAACAAATAAAATATAACACTACCCCTATGAATAGTAATAAACATACAGGAACAGCAAAATCAGTGAAAATACTTTGAGAGAGCGAGAGAACTCGAACTCGAACTCGAAAACTTTATTTTCCAAGGATTGTAGTTTAGGTTCATTTAGACTTGCCTAACAACTAGTCCTTGCTAAGCTGTCGAATAAGTGAAAACTGGAGAAACAATTATATAAAAATAAAAATAAAATGTTTTACAAACTCGATTAATATTTAAACAGGATAAA
>JABMCL010002017.1:560000-570000 GCA_018857735.1 Alviniconcha marisindica
ATGGCAAAATGCCTTGTATTCCTAGTCAGAGTCAATGTTCCCTGCATTCCTAGTAACAGTGTAAACATATCTGCATTCCTAATCACAATATCCAAGCATTCCTAGGAACAGTGTAAAAATGCCCTGTATTCCTAGGCATAGTGTCAAAATGCCCAACCCTTCTAAGCACAGTGACAAAATGCCCTGCATTCCTAGGCACAGCGGCAAAATGCCCTGCAGTCCTAGGCACAGTGGCAAAATTACCAGCCCTTTCTAGGCACAGTGTAAAATGCCTTGTATTCCTAGGCACAATGGCAAAATTACCAGCCCTTTCTAGGCACAGTGTAAAATGCCTTGTATTCCTAGGCACAGTGGCAAAATTCCCAGCTCTCCTAAAGAAAGAAACCACCATTTACTTTCCTACGCTCCACAGTCTCTTAAATTTAACTAGGGAAGAGTCTCCAGCAAACATAAACATTCCTGCTTGCTGCTTGATCTCGGCATCGAATGGAAATACTCAAGTCTCATAACCAGTGGTGATGTCCCTATGTTAATTAATGACTGGGCACAGCCGTGAAAATTTGTGCAACAGGAAATACCACCACTACATCCTACGCAACCGTCGCTCATATGTCAGATCACGAACGAGGAGTACGTCTCGCAAATATTATTCGCAGACATCAGGGTGTTTACGCAGGATCGAATCAGTTGCAGTCCGGATTTAATGCCAAGGATATCATGTGTCTGCGTTACAGTGAGTCGTGCTTCTTTCTCCTTTGATTAGTTTCCTTACAGCTTCTTCGTTTGCAGTAGTAGCAGCTGTGGCAGGACTACTAGTCGGCTTTCATCTTCGAGGCTATGTTCTCCCCTTGCTAAAAAAACAAATTGTACCATTTGAACGCTGTTGCTGCAGATGAGTCCAGCTTACCAAAAGTCGTTAAAAAAGTTTTTGTACGACTCTTCCTGTGTTAACCCCTTCATGAAGTCATAACAAAGCACTTCTCTGTATTCGTGCGTTGGAAGTGCCATGGTGGCCATCGCTCGGACAGAAAGGTTATGCTCTTCCGCACTTGCTTGGTTGGGAAAGGAAAGGGTGAAGGCTATTTTTTTCCACACTTGTTTGGTTGGGAAAGGAAAGGGTGAAGGCTAATTCTTTTCCACACTTGTTTGGTTGGGAAAGGAAAGGGTGAAGGCTATTTTTTCCCCACACTTTTTTGGCTGGGAAAGGAAAGGGTGAAGGCTATTTTACCCCACACTAGTATGGTTGGGAAAGGAAAGGGTGAAGGCTATTTTTTCCACACTTGTTTGGTTGGGAAAGGAAAGGGAAGGCCAATTTTTTTCCACACTTGCTTGTTTGGGAAGGGAAAGGGTGAAGGCTATTTCTTTTCCACACTTGTTTGGTTGGGAAAGAAAAGGGTGAAGGCTATTTTTTTCCACACTTGTTTGGTTGGGAAAGGAAGGTCAAGGCCAATTTTTTCAACACTTGTTTGGTTGGGAAAGGAAAGGATGAAGGCTATTTTTTTCCACACTTGTTTGGTTGGGAAAGAAAAAGAAGGCAATTTTTTTCCACACTTGTTTGGTTGGGAAAGGAAAGGGTGAAGGATACTTTTTTCCACACCTGTTCGGTTGGGAAAGGAAAGGGTGAAGGTTAATTTTTTCCACACTTGTTTGGTTGGGAAAGGAAAGGGTGAAGGCTAATATTTTTCCACACTTGTTTGGTTGGGAAAGAAAAGGGTGAAGGCCATTTTTTTCACACTTGTTTGGTTGGGAAAGGAATGGGTGAAAGGTAATTTTTTCCACACTTACTTGGTTGGAAAGGAAAGGGGGAAGGCTAATTTGTTCCACACTTGTTTGGTTGGGAAAGGAAAGGGTGAAGGCTAATTTTTTCCACACTTGTTTGGTTGGGAAAGGAATGGATGAAGGCTAATTGTTTTCCACACTTATTTGGTTGGGAAAGGAATGGGTGAAGGCTGATTTCTTCCACACTTGCTTGGATGGGAAAGGAAAGGGAAGGCTAATTGTTTTCCATACTTGCTTGGTTGGGAAAGGAAAGGGAAGGCTAATTTTTCCACACTTATTTGGTTGGGAAAGGAAAGGGTGAAGGCTAATATTTTTTCCACACTTGTTTGGTTGGGAAAGGAATGGGTGAAGGCCATTTTTTCCACACTTGTTTGGTTGGGAAAGGAATGGGTGAAGGCTAAGTTTCCCACACTTGCTTGGTTGGGAAAGGAAAGGGTGAAGGCTAATTTTTTCCACACTTGTTTGGTTGGGAAAGGAAAGGGTGAAGGCTAATGTTTTTCATACTTGTTTGGTTGGGAAAGGAAAGGCTGAAGGCTATTTTTCCCCACACTTGTTTGGTTGGGAAAGGAAAGGAAAGGGAAAGCTAATTTGTTCCACACTTGTTTGGTTGGGAAAGGAAAGGATGAAGGCTAATTTTTTCCACACTTGTTGGTTGGGAAAGGAAAGGAAAGGGAAGGCTAATTTGTTTCCACACTTGCTTGGTTGGGAAAGGAAAGGGAAGGCTAATTTATTCCACACTTGCTTGGTTGGGAAAGGAAAGGGTGAAGGCTAATGTTTTCCACACTTGCTTGTTTGGGAAAGGAAAGGGTGAAGGTTATTTTTTCCCACTCTTGTTTATTTGGGAAAGAAAAAGATGAAGGCTAATTTTTTTCCACACTTGTTTGGTTGGGAAAGGAAAGGGTGAAGGCTACTTTTTTCCACACTTGCTTGGTTAGAACAGGAAAGGGAAGGCTAATTTTTCTACACTTGTTTGGTTGGGAAAGGAAAGGATGAAGGCTAATATTTCCACACCTGTTTGGTTGGGAAAGGAATGGGTGAAGGCTAATTGTTTTCCACACTTGCTTGGTTGGGAAAGGAAAGGGTGAAGGCTAATTTGTTCCACACTTGTTTGGTTTGGAAAGGAATGGATGAAGGCTAATTTTTTCCACACTTGTTTGGTTGGGAAAGGAAAGAGTGTAGGCTATTTTTTTCATACTTGTTTGGTTGGGAAAGGAAAGGGTGAAGGCTAATTTTTTCCACACTTGTTTGGTTGGGAAAGTAATGGGTGAAGGCTAATTTTTTTCCACACTTGTTTGTTTGGGAAAGGAAAGGTGGAAGGCTAATTTGTTCCACACTTGTTTGGTTGGGAAAGGAAAGGGTGAAGGCTAATGTTTTCCATACTTTTCTGGTTGGGAAAGGAAAGGGTAAAGGCTAATATTTTTTCCACACTTGTTTGGTTAGGAAGGAAAGGATGAAGGCTAATTTTTTCCACACTTGTTTGGTTGGGAAAGGAAAGGGGAAGGCTAATTTTTTCCTCACCTACTTGGTTTGAAAAGGAAAGGGTGAAGGCTAATTTTTTCCACACTTGTTTGGTTGGGAAAGAAAAGGGTGAAGGCTAATGTTTTCCATATTTGTTTGGTTGGGAAAGGAAAGGGTGAAAGGTAATTTTTTCCACACTTGCTTGGTTGGAAAGGAAAGGGGGAAGGCTAATTTGTTTCCACACTTGTTTGGTTGGGAAAGGAAAGGGGGAAGGCTAATTTTTTCCACACTTGCTTGGTTGGGAAAGGAAAGGGTGAAGGCTAATTTTCTTCTACACTTGTTTGGTTGGGAAAAAGAAAGGATGAAGGCTAATTTTTTCCACACTTGCTTGGTTGGGAAAGGACAGGGTGAAGGCTAATTCATTCCACATTTATTTGGTTGGGAAAGGAAAGGACGAAGGCTAATTTTTCCCACACTTGCTTGGTTGGGAAAGGAAAGGGTGAAGGCTAATTTTTTCCACACTTGTTTGGTTGGGAAAGGAAAGGGTGAAGGCTAATGGAATTCTGCACAATCGCTTACAGAAATTTATTGTTCATATACGTAATTTCATTTCGGAAACAAATCTGAAATAAGAATGACTGCCAGCGTTTTGAAAGAAGATCGAAACACACACAAGGTTAGAAATGACGCTGATTTTAATTAAACAATACAAACCAGTTATCTGTAAGCTTGTTGCTTGGAAAAGTGCTTGCCCTAAAAGTTTGCATTGTTTTGTATCGTCTGATTAAAATCAACCTTCTTTTTAATCGTGTGTATATCTTGATTTTCTTTGACCTAGCCCTGTCACGAGTATCAGGTCTCAAACTTTTCAGAGTGCTCCTCGTATCCTTTGGATACAGATACAAATGTATATTATGTTTGTTTGTTGACTGCAAATAAAAATCTGAAACAAGAATGACTGATTGCGTTCTAAGACAAGATCCAAACACATAAAAGAATCAAAAGAACGCTTATTTATTATGACATAGACACACAATCTGCAAATTAACAAAAAACCAACCAAACAAACAAAAACTCAGCCAAACAGAAGATAAGTTATTTCCTTTCTCATCTCATTTTTGACCGTTTAACTGTTGTTTAAGTGTCGCTTTGTCGCTTGACGAAGGAGATTACCCCGAAAATTTGCAGATTGTGTCTGTCATAATAAATAAGCGTTTAAAAAAAATCTTTTATGTATTTGGATTTTGTGGCTGCAAATAAGTTTTTTGGTAACAAATTTCTTGTTATTATTAGTAGTACAACTTGCTGACACATGTTAGCATGATAATGGTAAGTAAGTAAGTAATTTGGCGTTTTACGCCCAGTCAACCATTAGGTTATATCAGGGCGACACGATAATGGTAAGTAGGTAAGTAATTTGGTGTTTTACGCCCAGTCAACCATTAGGTTATATCAGGGCGACATGATAATGGTAAGTATGTAAGTAATTTATTGTTTTACGCCCAGTCGACCATTAGGTTATATCAGGGCGACATGAGAATGGTAAATAGGTAAGTAATTTGGTGTTTTACGCCCAATCAACCAATAGGTTATATCAGGGCGACATGATAATGGTAAGTAAGTAAGTAAGTAAATTTGGTGTTTTACGCCCAGTCAACCGTTAGGTTATATCAGGGCGACATGATAATGGTAAGTAGGTAAATAATTTGGTGTTTTACGCCCAGTCAACCATTAGGTTATATCAGGGCGACATGACAGTGGTAAGTAGGTAAGTAATTTGGTGTTTTACGCCCAGTCAACCATTACGGTTATATCAGGGCGACATGATAATGGTAAGATCAGTGTAATATCACTGATGTGAAAAAGACTTTAAATAAAAAAAGAAGGAAAGGAAGAATAAAATCCTCGTATTCTGTAATTGCTCGAATGATACCCCTGGCCCTGGCTCCCTGTGTCTCTCTGCCTCTGTCTCATTCTCTCGCATCCCATGACGTTGTTGGCTGTAGTGTGAAGCACGTTAGTTCGTAGGTACTTGGATTTTAATGTCCCACGGGATTTTTTTAGTACCAAGTAACAAACGTGTTTCATTCTACATAATTCGATCAAGCAACGCCACCATGCACAGTCACTACACACTGAAAACAAGAACCGTATAAAACTGTTGGCCACAAAGCCACAGAGCAGACAACGTGTACGTACCCTTACAGGAACCACCACGGCCCCATCAGCGTCGACACCAACAGCCCCAGCCCCACCCCTCCAGTCTCTACACAAGCCCTAGCACGCCGCCAATCAGCTTCCTTCCTGCGGAACGTCATACAGACAACAGTCGTTCTTCCTACTCACTATCACTGAGTGGAATAGCCTCATTTTTCGTCACTTCTCAGGCGCTCTCTGTGGAGGCCTTCAAAGCCGCCCTCGTATTCCTCCCCATCCACCTCCCTCACCCAAGCCCCCTTTTCAAAGCCCCAACTACTAATCAGCTCCATGACCCCTCCTCCTACTCGCCCTCCCCAGCCCTATGCATCTTCAACAACCTCTTCACAGACCTACAGCAGAACCCCTCCCACCTACAGTGCCAGAGTCTTCGGCTTGATGAAGGATACTTATGAAAGAAGAAGAAGAAGAAGAAGAAGAAGAAGAAGAGAAGAAGAAGAAGAAGAAGAAGAAAAGAAGAAGAAGAAGAAGAAGAAGAAGAAGGAGAGAGGAGGAGGGAGGAGGAGGAGGAGGAGAAGAAGAAGGTTTTCAGTCATACCTCGGCCAAAAGTCAGACAGACATAAAAGAAGCTGCTCCTTCGGCTCGAGAGAGAGAGAGAGAGAGAGAGAGAGAGAGAGAGAGAGAGAGAGAGAGAGAGAGAGAGAGAGAGAGAGAGAGAGAGAGAGAGAGAGAGTCTAAAATGGTCTTGAAATAACAATGTCGATGCAGGACATCATCACCTTTAGTTCTGTTAGTGCTTTCAACAAAGAAAGAGTTCCGAGCTCGCGTCTCAGTGGCAGCCATTTTTACGATGGAAGATACCATTGATAGAAGTTTGATTTTCACAAACGCACGTTGTCAGCGATTGACGATTAGCGGGTTGACTTTTGCGTTTACTTGCTGAAATCAAACTAGTCTGTTTGGCAGTTTATATTTCGCTATGGTCTTTCTTGACTGTTTGTGTCTTGTGAGCTCAACCTTTTGTTCCTATCTGATTATTGTTATCACGGCTCACCTTCCGTAAGAAGTACGACATAACTGAATCCATGGCTCCATGGATAATTTCGGACGGGTCTCCAATACCCAAGCCTAGTGTTTAATAACTGTTTGGATTTGCCAGATTCCCAGCAGACAGCGAAAGTGCAATGGCGTCACGCGATGCTTCGTCTTCTGCTAATGACCATCGGTGAAAACTGAACACTTAGATTACTGTCATTTTGGGGAACTATACAAGAGAGAGAGAGAGAGAGAGAGAGAGAGAGAGAGAGAGAGAGAGAGAGAGAGAGAGAGAGAGAGAGAGAGAGAGAGAGAGAGAGAGTGTGTACGAAGTATTACTGGAGGCAGAATGACTCCCTCGAAATGAAGGTGCCAAACACTGTTGGAGACTACGTACTGCCTCTTGTGGAAGCTCATTCCAGTCTCCGACTGTGGCTGGTGAAGAAAATAACGTGCCCATGCAGTGTTCCTGTAATCAGTACGTCTGTTCAAAACGTGGAACATACTGTGCCTGCATGCATGTAAAACAGTCGGAACAGTCGGACAACAAAGTGGACAGACACCGGCACATGGATCCTCAGTGAAGAAGATAATTATTTATTCATAAGCAGGGGGAATAATCCTTATTACTATCGGAGATCCACGGTAACTCATAGGTACCACACAAGAGTTCACAATACAAACAACAGAATTGTAGGCTGCGGTTGCTTCTCCTTTCACTCGCATGCAGTAATGTAGGTCATGGAACTTGCAACTCACCAAGCACACATCAGTCCGAGGGAGATCTTGGAGAAGAACATGGCGAAGTTATCTCTGAAGAGGCCATGCTGGCGGGGTCTGAGATCCGAGGGGAAACTAGGGAGACTATACCTACCCATATACTGTTCCTACCAGAGTGATTTTTGCATTAAGATGAACACCGGTGTAAGCTTTTTAAATGTTTCATTAATTATGGTGGTGGTGGGGGTGGGTGGGGGGGGGGGGGGGGGGTGGGGGCAAGGCACAAAGACAGAAAGACAGTGTCCATAAACCAAAACTTCTGAATATTTCTTTAATTGTGCAGGGGAATGGGGTGGGGATGGAGGAGGGGGTGGGTGGGGGGGGGGGGGGGGGGGGGGGGCAAAGTCACAACTGCGTTCATAAACCACAACTTTTGAAGAGAAAGGAGAGCCAAAGCAGAAACGAACCGAGGTCCTTCTGCTTGCCTGCTTAACGCCTCACCGCTAGGCCAAACCGGCTCACAACTGCCAACCACGTTCTGAAGTCGGTTATTTCATCTGCTTGAGCATGTCTCCAACAGTTGAGCTATTCCTACGTTTGTTGAGAACACAAAATGTACACTCTAGGCAGCGACTACCCCCGGTCGGTTTAAAAAGGAAGGCAGCCCGGTAATCTCTACTTGGAGCGCAATGATAAAAAACAACGATGCTTCTTTATTGCAGCTTGTCCGTGTTGATGATGTGGTCCACTAGCTGTGGCGGTGAGGAGGCAGCGCTACGATCGCACAGTTTATGACGGGTCGGATCCCGGTCTTGCTCGCAAGCTCTTTGATCTTGGCTGAGCACACTCTCAAAGTCCACCCTTCTCGGGAAGCTGATGGGGAATCCCGTTTGCCTCGGAACGGAATGAGGGCCATCCGCCTTTCCCATCCTCTGCAGGTCTTTTAATTTGGCTTTGATGGCACAGGTCATGACGATGACGACAATATCTATAATTACGACTATCTTCTTCAGTCTCTGGGCTACAGACAGGCCACCAATGTATACACGGTTTTGCAGTTTTAGCTCGGAAACGACAGCAAGATATTGATCGCAGTGGCAGGAGACGTTCTGGGCAGGCTAGTTCACTCACTGTTACTGTGTCAAAAAAGTGTTATTGCTGTAAACTTACAGTTATATCGGATTCAGATTTACACTATCATGTTCAGATTAGCGATCTGCGGAAACGAGAACCTCTGGAAGTAAGCTGAAACGTTACTGCTCTCGCCGCCACTGAATGTACTTAAATGTCAATCTGTTCAATCGACGCTTCAAAGATTTTTGTAGGAAATGTTTCAGGGACCCGCTTGTGTTTAATTTTTATATAGTTTTTACTGACACTGAGGAACTTTTCTTCATCAGTAAAGCTTTGGTAAACAGTTTAGTTTTCACATAATGATGGAGAGACCGGCCTCTGCTTATTTTCACTTACATTGATGACTCTTTTCTTCATCACATATTTTCGTACATTTCTAATTTTAAGCAGCTGTCAGCATAGAAGCGATGATGTATTTCATTTACACTGATGGACCTTTTTCATGAAATGTTTTCATACAGTCCAATTTACGCAGTGCAGTAGATACATTATTCTGTTTCGTTGACACTGATGGACTTTTTCCCCATCAAACATTTTGATACGAAGCAGAATACAATGTGTAATAGGAACCTTATTTTTATTTTGCTTATAATTATTGGTAAAATGAAACGTTTTAATACACTCCTGTATGCACAGTGTAATAGAGACCTAGCTTATTCTGGCTATTTCCTTTATAATATTTTGGATACAATCTAGTTCATACTGTAAGCAAGTAACAGTTGATTAAAAATATCTATTCAACATCGTGGATTATATTTTGGCATAACACATATATTTGACACCAAACAAACATATACAACGCGTAGCAAAAATACATCTTCTGTCTGTTTCTCTCGCACTTCCTCACTCCTTGTTACATTCCTTTTGTGCGCCAGTGTGTGTGCGTGCGTGCGTGCGTGCGTGCGTGCGTGCGTGCGTGTGTGTGTGTGCGCGCGTACGTGCGTGCGTATGTGAGTGTGCGCGTGCGTGCGTGCGTGTGTGTGCGTGTGTGTGTGTGTGCGCACGCGTACATGCGTGCGTATGTGTGTGTGCGCGTTCGTGCGTGCGTATGTGTGTGTGTGTGTGTGTGTGTGTGTGTGTGTGTGTGCGTGCGTGCGTGCGTGCGTGCGTGCGTGCGTGCGTGTGTGTGTGCGCGCGTACGTGCGTGCGTATGTGTGTGTGCGCGTACGTGCGTGCGTGTGTGTGTGCGCACGCGTACATGCGTGCGTATGTGTGTGTCGGTGCATGCGTGCGTATGTGTGTGTGGTGTTGTGTGTGTGTGTGTGTGTGTGTGTGTGTGTGTGTGTGTGTGTGTGTGTGTGTGTGTGTGTGTGTGTGTGTGTGTGTGTGTGTGTGTGTGTGTGTGTGTGTGTGCACGTGCGTGCTGGTGTGGTGTGCGAGGTATACAATATTGATGACTATAATTATTATTTTTGAGGTTTTATCTATACATTTTTGTTGATCTTGTAAATCACGGTGTGCTCACCCTATCATTATTATTATGATTATTATTATTATTATTATTAGTTTACATAGTCTAATAGAGAGACTCTTCTGTCTGCCCATCTCACATTGCAGAACTTTTCTTCGTCCATTAACAAGAAAAAGAAAAAAAGAAGAAACAATTTAGCTCACACTGTGTGTGTGTGTGCGTGTGCGTGTGGTGTGCGCGTGTGTGTGTGTGTGCGCGCGCGCGAGTGCGTGCGTGCGTGTGTGTGCGTGTGTGTGTGCGCGCGC
>JABMCL010002017.1:577500-590000 GCA_018857735.1 Alviniconcha marisindica
ATTCAGTTACGCCATGGGGTCCAGAAAACTGTCAGCTAACGAGCATTTTGTTGTTGTTGTTGGTGCTCAAACAGAAGTAAGTTTGTTACAAACAACTCAAATAAAACAAGGCGTGTCATGTATAGCCGCCAACAAAGTTTACACCAGCACAAATAAAACCACAATCGTTTGAACTGAGAAGGAACTCTTCTTTTTTTTTCTCTTTTTTTTTTTTTTTAACCCGGGGTGGATGCGTCTCATGTTTACGTGCGTGCTTTGGCGCTATGTTGCTTCTACCGTCATATTAGTACCCGAACCTTTCGGAGGGCGCTGACCGCGTCGGTGGACAGCTGCGCGGAGATAAATAAGAGTGCCCCTTCAGTGGCGTAACTAAATCTGGCAGAGTTTGGAGGAAGGTGCCGGAAAGCGGTGCTCGGAGTGAGTGTACTTTCTGCACTGACTCTCACTTCGGTATCCGTTCCAACCCCGTGTTTACCCTGATGTAACTGTAGTGGTTGACTGGGCGTAAAACACCAAGTTACTTACTTACATACTCCACTCCCATGTTGCCGCAGTCGCACGTAAAACGGATCCCGGTCATTCTGCCAAAAGTAGAGGTGGCAGGTATTACGGCTAAACACGCATGATGCGGCTGACGAATAAGGCTTCGAATAACACTGTGAACTGGTGCACGGTTGTATGGTGTACACAGAATGTGCGCCGAGTTGGTAGCAGTTTAACCTTTCTGCAACAGTCTTGGAACAACCAAACAGCGCTGTAATCACACTACTTCGGTGGATAGTCTAGAGAGGGTTAGTACATGGGTGGTAATGGTAGTGGTAGTGGTTAGGGAACTATTTTCTCTTGTGACGCCAGCGATTCGTGTGCGGATCGGAGGTCACAGGTCAGAGGTTACGAATATTGTTTACCACATGGCTCAAGTCAAGTTTTTCGTCTACTGCTGCGTTCTTACCACAGTGGAATCCATTTCCTCTTTATTTGCTATGTAAACATTAAGCTTGTACTTTTATGTGTAGACTAACATCGTATGCTTGTACGAGACTGCAATTTGGGTTGGTATTGGTGATTTTATTGCTGTTTTAGCTTTTATTATTATTATTGATTATTGATCGCTTTTATATGCAACCCTATAGATTTCATCGGAAATCAAAATGGTGACCGTAGCGGTGCAACTGACTGAAGTAACCAGTTACCGCCGAGTGCGTCTTTGTTGTCAGTTTTACGAGCATAACAATTACTTTACCAGTGACGCCGCAAAAGGCTAATTTGTAAAGTTTGTCACTGAATGAACCTTCTCAAGTTACTCTTCAGTGTGAAGGGGCAGGTGTTTAGGTGGCGATCTGTGCGACTTCGGTTACAAGTTACGCTTGAGGCACGCGCACAAGTGTAGGTAGACAGTTGGGTTGCGCCACTACAACCACCACTACCACTACCACCCGTGTACTAACCCTCTCTATTCGAAACGGGCTATATGAAGCTACAGTCACTCTTTCGGAATCGCATGCGACCGGAAGCAGACAATAACTCTAAAAAAAAACCCCGACTAATCTACAATAGACGATTTCCGGAAATAACAGGCAAAGATAATTTGACAGTGTTTTCTTACTCCGGGAGAGTGAAGTCCCTTGAATGGAGGCGGCAGCTGAGAAGAGCCGATCTGCGATCAGTTTTAGATCTTCAGGCATGGACCATTATAATTTATACTAGACTACCAGCTGGGGAACCTACTATCCGATCTGCATGTTCCCCACGAACAGTGAGCGCTTGATCGGCATTTCTGATGCCTTTTCTGCCTTTGTTTACGGGTATCCGTCATCTTGCCCACGTGCTCACTTACCCCCAACAAAAGCGGGCCTACTCTGCGCTACACCCGCAGGCCTGGACCTATATATATATTATATATACAGGCCATGCCTGTAGGCACTTACCGAGAGCAGTCCCCTGGATTTCCGAAGATCGTCTATTTCCACTAACGGCCGATTTTACACACTCGGGAAACGTGTCAAAAATTGAAACAAAATTCACTGCACATTGATTATCTTACTTCCACATTAATTTCAGGTATTGTTGTCTAGTAAACGTTAAGTTGCCAAACAAAAAGTCGACGTTTTTGCTGTGCTGATCATTCGGTCTCTGTCCGAGATATGATTTTATGTATTCGTGGGGACGAAAACATGGTGTTTAACGTCCACAGGAACCGTAAGGCTTATTAGAGACGGGGAGAAGCGGGGAAGGGGGTATGGAAGTGGGGGAGGAGGGAGATTATATACCTATCGCTACAGTGTCGCCACCAGAATGACTTCTACATTAGGGTGGGCAGCAATGAGAGCCATTTTAATGTTTCATTAATTGTGAGGGACAAAGTCACGAGACAGTGTCCACAGATCACAACTTTTGAAGAGAAAGGAGAGCCGAAGCCGCGGATTCGAACCGAGGTCCCTCTGGTTACCAGCCTAACACCCTACCGCTAGGCCAAACCGACTCACGAGCTAAACTCACTGCGTTGAATATATGGATGCTCATGCGCTATGGCTTTTAATAGTGAATGTTTTTTTGGTCAGCGGTGGACTGTAAAGTAGCCTGCTTTTGGCCATGTGCTATGGCTTTTAATAGTGATGTGCTTTTTTTGTTTGTTAACGTTGGACTGTAAAGTAGCCTACTTTTGGCCATGTGCTGTGGTTTTTAATGGTGATGTGCTTTTCTTGTGGTTAGCGTTGGACTGTAAAGCAGCCTACTATTGGCTATGTGCTATAGCTTTTCATAGTGATGTGCTTTTTGGGGGGTTGGGGGGGGGGGGGGTTAGCATTGGACTGTAGAGTAGCCTACTTTTGGCCATGTGCTGTGGCTTTTAATAGTGATGTGCTTTTCTTGAGGTCAGCGTTGGACTGTAGAGTAGCCTACTTTTGGCCATGTGCTGTGGCTTTTAATAGTGATGTGCTTTTGGGGGTTAGCGTTGGACTGTAAAGTAGCCTACCTTTGGCCATGTGCTACGGCTTTTAATAGTGATGTGCTTTTTTTGGTTAGCGTTGGACTGTAAAGTAGCCTGCTTTTGGCCATGTGCTATAGCTTTTAATATGTACTTTTTTTTTGGCGTTAGCGTTGGACTGTAAAGTAGCCCACTTTTGGCCAACGCTGTTGGGTAAGCCGCCAATAGACATGTTATTTCTTTCTTCTCAGTTCTTCTTTGAGACTTGCCCTGGTGTGACTTGGTGCACTGCCGGCTGGGCTTCACTGGAAACCAGACTCTTGCTTACTACCATTTCTAACCTTTACGAAGATCAATAACACAGCAGTCAATACGAATCGGCGGTCCGCAGTGACAAGTGCCTGAGACTTAGTTGTAGAACCCCCCGCACCCCCGCCCAGCTCCCCCCCCCGCCCCTTCTAACCACCTCAACTCCCAACCCCCCCCCCCTCCCCCACGTCTACTCCAACTCCAGCCCCAGCCCCACCGACATCCAGTAATGATTTGCATTTCCCACAAATTTACAACTCTTGAGAGGAAACCCGCTGTCTGTTCTCTGTACGCTGGACCGTCGCGTGTGTAACGGTGATAAGTTGGAGGGAGCGGAGTGGCTACAAATAATTCTTCGGGACCCAGACGACGACCGCACAGAAAGCCATGACAGAGGGACTCTTCTTCCCTGCTTGTAATTTCACCATGGCATGAGAGGGCGGGGGGCGGGGGGGAAATGGAGGGAGAGAAAAGAGAAAGAGGGAGGGGAGGGAGAGAGAGAGAGAGAGAGAGAGAGAGAGAGAGAGAGAGAGAGAGAGAGAGAGGAGAGAGAGAGAGAGAGAGAGAGAGGAGGAGGGGGAGGGAAGGAGGAGGGAGAGAGAGGAGATGAGGAGAGAGAGAGAGGGGAGAGAAGAGAGAGAGAGAGAGAGGGTGGAGGAGGGGTGGGTGGGAAAAAGACTGGACGGCGGGGGATGGGCAGGGGTGGTGGTGATTGTGGGGGTGGGGTGGGGGGAGAGGGCTGACAAACACGAGGGGGGGGGGGAAGGGACGAGTCACACATACACACACACACACACACACACGTGCGAAAGAGAGAGAGAGAGAGAAGGAAGGAGAGAGAGAGAGAGAGAGAGAAAAGAGAGAGAGAGAGAGAGGAGAGAGAGAGAGAGAGAGAGAGAGAGAGAGAGAGAGAGAGGAGAGAGAGGAGAAGAAGAGAGAGAGAGGAGAGAGCAGAAAGTGGGTAGAAACGAGGTGGAGGAGAAAGGGGTATGAGGGTACGAGGAAAGGAGGTGGAGGGGGGGGGGGGGGGAGGTCGGGGGGAGCTGGGGGCAGTGTCCTGAGGAGGTCACGGCCTGCTGGAAAAGTCTGGATGACCGCTGCCGCTGAGAGGTGACTGGTCATAGTCATAGAGCCGCCATCCCCAGGGGGGCCTGCTGGTGCAGTCAGGGTAGCAGCCTTCCGGGTCGTCTTTGTAGCAGCAAGCTGGTCATCACTGTCCTCGTCCTCTTCAGCTTCCGGAAGACTTTGCGTGTTGTCACAATAGAAATTATTCCTAACATAAACACACACATAAACACAGACAGACAGACAGACAGACAGACACACGCACACACACGCGCGCGCGCGCGCGCACCACACACACACACACACACACACACACACACACACACACACACACACACACACACACACACACACACACACACACACACACACGCACGCACGCACGTACGCAGCACGCACGTACGCACGCACGCACGTACGCACGCACACGCACACAGCAACAAAAACAACAACACAAAACCAACAACAAACAAAAAAAAACAAACAAAACAACACCCCAAAATCCCCCCCCCCCCCCCAGCTCAGTCAAAAGCAGATAAATGTCCTACATCTCATGTTTCGTCGTTTAACTGTTGGTTAAGTGTTGTTTTGTAGCTTGAAAAAGGGGCGTACCCCGAAAATTCGCTTGTTGCGTTTTGTCCTAATAAATAGCGTTTCTTTTTCAACTTTTATACATTTGGATCTTGTTTTAAAACGCTAGCACTCACTCTTGTTTCAGATTTTTAAAATATATATTCCTACCAGTGCTTTGTTTGCTTATTAGCATTTGTTTTGGGATGGTGGAGAATTTGGGGTGGGGGGTGGGGGGCGGGGGGGGGGGGGGGGGGGGGGGTTAGGGGGTGAAGAACACTTGTGCACACAAAAATGCAAAAATAAGCGGGTCCTCCCTCTTATTACCCACTACCAACTTGAACAACAACAAAACCATAAAAAAAACACAAAAAACTAAACAAACAGCACCACCACCACCTCCATACCGACAGAATAAACCGCAACAGGAAGAGTGATGATTCTATTTCAAAATAAACATTTATACCAAAATTTCAGTGTTGAAGAGTCAAAGTCCCTTTGTATTGAGTGCACCTCAGTTCGCGCGTATGGGTCTCTCCGGGTTTAGAGAAGGGCGGAGGGCAAAAAGCACTGATATGTACAACAACATCCAGACGTCATGCGATATGACGAAACAACTAAAACTGTAATGACGTCTTCTCAGCGTCGCCCAATCAAACAATGCGTTGAGCAAACTCGGTAGTGACTTATATATGTCAGTGTTCTGTTTGATTCTTTTCCCAACAGTTCTCCGCAGGCGCGCATTTGCAAGACAGTTGTTCTTCTTCTTCCTTTTTTAATTTAAAGTCTTTTCACTTAAATGATATTAGACTGATCTTAAAATTATCAAGATAACAAAATAAAAACTATGCCAATAAGTTACAGCAAAAACAAAACAAGGGGAGAGAAAATAAAATAATCGGAAAAGAAACATAGGCCTTGATTTGTATATTTGTCAATACATGTAGTTAATGTCACCTGATCTGTAATTACAAGATTATATTATAATTTACAGACACGTACACGTATTGTTACTATTTTTGACCAACAGACAGTGGTCTGGTAGCCGGGTGGCCCTGTCATAACCTTATTGATTCAGAACGTACATCCAAACGGACGCCAAATACAGAACAATACCGAACGAAAGAAGTCTGATAGTTAGAAAGCCAGCAGCGATATCTCACTCTGTGCCCGACGTCAGACAGTAATGTCCCTTGTTTGACAGATATCTTGAAATGTATCGGAGCAAATCTCCGTTGATGCTCGATCCGCTCCCTTCGAAGGCTAAGCTCAATTTGTTTCGCTTCTTCTTCTCCTTCTTTTTAAGCTGGGTTAACGTGGGTTTTACTGACATGTGTGTAGTGGACAAAGGTCTGGTTTAATTATCTGATCTTGCGGGACAGTTCATGTTCCATTTCAGTCTTTAGGTGCGCGTGTGTGAAGCCGTTTGTCTTCCAGCAGCTTAGTACTGTGTTATTATTGTATACCGATGTAACCGAGTGCATCTGCACATCGTGTTTGTGTTGTTGTATCACGTACTCTGTGTGTCGCTCTGTCGGTGTTCTTTCGTGTGCGTACGTCATTCGATCTTTTACGTATGTGTTACGTGTTGTGATTCAGACGTCACTATAAGTCAGAGCGAGAGAAGGCGAGAGGGAATAACAGCGACCTCGCGTATGTACCATCCAAAAGAAAAGAAGAAATATGATCAGGAACCTCTGGCTGTGGCTCTTTTGTTGTTCCTTACTTCCAACCTGCAACTTCACCGACCGTCTACACTTATTTATGGCACAAAGTCACATGTTATGTGTATTCATTTCTCAGTTTCTATTTGTTCAGCACTATATGAATTGCCTGTATCATTGTTATACCAACCCCAAGATTGAAAATTCGAGATTACTTTATTATCTCATTCGAGACATTAAAACGTGGCTGAACATTAACCACATCACAGTGCACAATAACACATACTGTATATTTTAGAATATAAAAAAGGGGCCCAAAAAGGGATTTTTCTATTTCCCAAACAAACAAAACCCGCCATATCAGTTTCCCCCGTTTCCCCGGGGGTTTTGCCCCCATTTTCCTCCGCCTCAAGGGCCCTGTTTGTTATAGTCAAAAATTTATACTCGTTTTTGTTCGGGTTTTCCTTTTCGGTATAAATTAAAGTTTCAAAGGGGGTAAAGCCAAACCCATGCCCCGAGCCCGTAAAATACAAAACCCCCTTTTTGGTGGGGTATTCCCAAAAACGCGCCCATAAAAAACTAGTCCACCTTTATATAAATCACATACGAGGGCGGGGGTGGGTCTGCTCGGGGGGGAGCGGAGGGAAAAGGGGCTAAAAATAAAAAACGACCCATCAAAACACAAACATCAAACAACAAAAAAAAACAAACCCCAAAAAACAAAAAAAACAAAAACTTTTTAAAAATAAACAATCGAAAAAAGTTTTTGTATCGTAAAAACAACTTTTCCTCATCCCAAAAAACAACTTAGCTTTAGCATCAAAGGGTGTTTTATCAGTGTGCAAAGGTTTTTTGGTGGGTTTGTGGTTTTTTTGCAGTTGGCCTTTTTGCGGGGTGCTTGTGGGGGGGGGTTGTTGTGTTTTGTGTGTGTGTGTTTGGGTGTGGTAAGGGTGGGTGGTGTGGTGTTTGGGGCCCCGGGTGGGTGGTGTGTGGGGTGGTGGTGTGGTGGTGTGGTGGTGTGGTGTGTGGTTGTGTGTTGTGGTGTTTGGTGTGGGGGGTGTGTGGTGTGTGTGTGTGGGGGTGTGTGTGTGTGGGGTGTGGTGTGTGTGTGTGGTTTTGTGTGGGGTGTGTGTGGTGTGTGTGTGTGTGTGTGTGTTTTGTGTGTGGTGGTGTGGGGGGTGTTGTGTGTGTGTGTGTGTGTGTGTGTGTGTGTGTGTGTGTGGGGGTGTGTGTGTGTGTGTTTTTGTGTGTGTGTGTGGTGGGGTGTGTGTGTTTTGGTGTGTGTGTGTTTGTGTGTGGTGTGTGTGTGTGTGTGTGGTGTGGTGTGTGGTGTGTGGTGTGTGTGTGTGTGTGTGTGTGGTGTGTGTGTGTGTGTGTGTGAGAGGGTGTGTGCAGCGCCGGCGTGGCTTGTAGGAGGTGCGTGTGAGTGTGCAGGTGTCCGTGTGGAATCATATAGTAGGGGCTGTGTGTTGAAATACTTTAGTGTTGATGTCTTATTTACATTTATTATTTTGGCTTTTCTGATTGTCATGACAGTACTTGTGCTTTCTGATTGTCGTGTTGATATTGATATATGCAGTACTTTATAGTACTTGTGATTATTTGATGTGTGTGAAATGCTTTAATATCGATCATTTGAGTGTGTGTGAAATGCTTTAATATCGATGTACGCATTTACAGTACTTATGCTTCACTTACCTTTGGGGGGGGGGGGGGGGGGGGGGGGGGGGGGGGGGGGGGTCATCTTGGCTTTTTTGACATTTTGATATTGATGTATGCATTTATAGTACTTGTGCTTTTTTGATTGTCGAGCGGACTTTGATGTTGATAATGTACAGCGCCGCGAGCTTGTAAATATTTACGGGGTATAGCGCTATATAAGAGTTATTATTATTATTATTGCTCCTGACTTCTGAATGTCAGTGGTTTAAAGAACCGGTCCACTGAGAAGAATAAACAGCACAGTGAGTCTGGGATTTCGTACTAATGTTTCTCCTGAACTTTATTTTAATCACTTTATAATCCTTCAACAAGATACGAAACATGTAGTTGGTGGTAGGTAGTGTTGCTTAATGTCCTCAGATGTCAGTTGACATATTAGGGACAAGCTGAGACCAATGCCGAAGCATGGTTCAATATAGCTTTACGTCCACGGAAACCAGAAGGCTCGTTAGGACGGACAGCCCAGGACGGCCACCTCGACTCTCACACAGCTCCAGAACTATGGTTATTGGTGTTAAAGTAAACATTGTGCTTAACGTCCACAGAAACCGCAAGGCTTATTAGGGACGGGCATATTGGGTAGGGTAGGTAGTGTTGCTTAATGTCCTCGGATGTCGGTTGACATATTAGGGACAAGCTGAGACCAATGCCGAAGCATGGTTCAATATAGCTTTACGTCCACGGAAACCAGAAGGCTCGTTAGGACGGACAGCTCAGGACGGCCACCTCGACTCTCACACAGCTCCTGAACTCTGAGGGCATATTGGTGTTGTTTGATGGCTTTTATATAGCGCTATTCTCCGCGCTATTAGATCGCGAACATATGGCAGACCAATGATGTGTCATCGTTCAGTGGGGCGCGAGTGACGCGATGTAAGCCTGGCATTGGACGAGACCAGACTCCAAGCAATGGTTTACGACATCCTTCCTTCAACCACTGCCGTATTTAGTTACGCCTTAGGGTCCAGAAAACTGTCAGCTAACGAGCAATTTTTTGTTGGCGCTCAAACAGTAGTAAGGTGTTACAAACAACTCAAATTATATCAGACGTTTGTTTTATAAACTGACCATGTTGTTTACGCCAGCTCAAATCAAACGAAAATCGTTTGAATCGAGACGGAACTCTTTTTTTTTACCCGGGGTGTATGCGTCTCGTGTTTACGTGCGTGCTTGGGCGCTAGGTTGTCTTATCAGTACCCAAGGTTCAAGGTTTTCAAGGTTTTGTTGAGCTTTTGGCCCCTGGGGGCTAGAAAGCGAAGTTACATTCGCACACGACATTCCTTATGAACAAATACACGAGTTCTACTAATAAATAACTACCACACTTTATATATATTAAAAATAAAATAAAGAAATGCTCAAACACAAATCAAAGTGGTTATAAATATGTAACTTTTTTTTTTTTTTTTCGTTGTGTTTCGTTACTGGCTTAATCAAAATAACTCAAGAATACAACTAATAAATTTAGCAAGCTTGATATTCCTTTCGGAGGGCGCTGACGACCGCGTCCGTGCTGGACAGCTGTGCGGAGATAAAGAGCGCCCCTTCAGTGGCGTAACTAAATCTGGCAGAGTTTGGAGGAAGGTGCCGGAAAGCGGTGCTCGGCGTGTGGGACGAGACGTGCTCTCTGGCTGGAACCGGCCCTGTACCCGGTCTTGGCAGGGCCATGCATTTCAAAGAATAACTAAATTGCCACCCGCAGCATCGTTCCGTTTCTGCAGCTGGTCAAGACAGACAATTCAGAAGGGGGCTATGGAAGATCCGCGCTCTAAATTACGGAATTCATTTCTAGCTTTCTTCTTCTTCTTCTTCTTTCCTTTCTTCCTTCCTTCCTATTTCTCCTCCTCCTCCTCTTCCTCCTCCTTTTCCTCCTCCTCCTCCTCCTCCTTCTTCTTCTTCTTCTTCTTCTTCTTCTTCTTCTGTCTTTCCTTCCTCCTCCTCCTCCTTCTTCTTTCCTTCCTTTCTTCTTCTTCCTCTTCTTCTTCTTCTCTCTCTGTCTGTGTCTCTCTGTGTCTCTGTCTCTCTCTGTCACCCACTCTTCTCGCTTTGCCCCTCTTCTGAGCTTTATTTTTATATTTTATATTGTTCTAACCATGGTGAACATTCTCCTTTTACATGAATCCATGCAAAATCATGAACTAAGTCCTCCTCAATTGTCAAATCACTAGGTTCTAACGTAATGGTTTTTATTGTGGGCATCATCTTTGCTCAAGGACACCTAGCCTTTTCCACCGGCCTATCGTGTATACAAAAGGTTGAGGGCCTACTAAAACAGGCTTGTCGGCATTCGGTGACGTCAACATCAACAAAAGGTGGCGACTTACCACAATCTAAAAAAGGAAGGAAAAAAAAAAAAAGGAAAAAAAAAAAAAGGAAAAGAAGAAGTAAAGAAAAGAAAAGAATAAGTAAAGAAAAAAGCGAAAGAAATGCAACTGAACGGAGTAATTACAAAATGAAGAGGAGTTACTTTTAGGATCTTATAAGGATTCAGGTAAAAGGAGAATGACCAGAAAGGCAAATGGAACTGCTAATAACGTGCTCATTCTCGTCTTACTTTAAAAATAAATAAATCGTTTACCTGTAAAACATCTGTTTGTTGTTTTAGAGAAAGGCACATTTGTCAGAAGTTTTTACATAGCCTGGTTTAGCCCAGTTATTTAAAGGCGTTCATTCTTGACCTTGTCAGTGTGGGCGGTTTGGCCCAGCGGTAAGGCGTTAGGCTGTTAAGCGGACGACGTGAGTTCGATTCCCAACGTCGCCTCTTCTTTCTCTTCAAAAGCTGCGGTTTGTGGACAGCAAGTTGTGACTTTGCCCCTTCACGATTAACGTAACATTTAAATGGCTTTCATCGCTATCAGTCTTAATGCAGAAATCGTTCTGGTGTCTTAATGCAGAAATCATTCTGGTGACGACAGTGTAGCGTTATAGGAATAGCTTCCCTCTTCCCCAGTCTCCTGGGATCTCGGTCCTCACCAGTACTTCTTTGGAGGCAACTCGGCGTTAACAATTAGCTTAACGAATAAACCAACCTTTTCAGCCTTAGCGGCCAAATAATTCTAAAACTGGGGACTCTAGTCTTCCTTTCAGTTTCTGTGAGAAAAGGATGAATAAACCAACCTCTTCAGCCTTAGCGGCCAAATAATTCAAAAACTGGGGACTCTAGTCTTCCTTTCAGTTTGTGTGAGAAAAGGATGAATAAACCAGCCTCTTCAGCCTTAGCGGCCAAACTAATTCTAAAATACTGTTGGGTGACTCTTTAGTCTTCCTTTCAGTTTCTGTGAGAAAAGGATGAATAAACCAACCTTTTCAGCCTTAGCGGCCAAATAATTCTAAAACTGGGGAATTCAGTCTTCAGTTTTTGTGTGAAAAGGACGGATAAACCAACCTTTTCAGCCTTAGCGGCCAAATAATTCTAAAACTGGGGACTCCATGCAGTCTTTACTTCAGTTTATGTGTGAAAAGGACCCTCACCAGGTTTATGAGGCAGAAACAACAACAACAACAACAACAACAACAACAACAACAACAACAACAACAACAACAACAATGCATCTGTAAGACAACGGAGGATTCCGCATTGACCTCTAAGCATCCCGCCTTCAGCCTCACTTGTTAAGTTCTCCATGTGGCTGCCATGTGGCACTGTGTTTGCTGACTGGTGGAATGTACGATGATTGTGAGTCTGATTCCAGCAGCAAAATAAATGCTTTGCGTTGTCGCAATGGATGAAACACAGGATCTTATATTATCCAAGCCAAAAGAACACTAAGACTATCATGCAACAACAACAAACAACAACAACACAACAACACAACAAAACAACAACAACACACACACACACAAACACCAAACACACACACAACACACACAACCAAAACATACACAACACACACACACACACACACACACACACACAAAAAACAACACCACCAACACAAACACATAAACACACACACACACACAACAAACAACACACACACACACACACACACACAACACACACACACACACACACACACACACACACCACACACACACACAACACACACCCAAAACCCCACACACACACACACACACACACACCCCACAACACACCACACAACAACACCACACCACCACCCACACACACACCACACACACACACACAACCACACCCCAACCATCCACACACCACAACACAACACACCCCCACAAAAAACACACACACACACACACACACACCACCCCACACCACACAAACACAC
>JABMCL010002017.1:592500-597500 GCA_018857735.1 Alviniconcha marisindica
AGGTGGCCGTCCTGGGCTGTCAGTCCTAACGAGCCTTCTGGTTTCCGTGGACGTAAAGCTATATTGAACCATGCTTCGGCATTGGTCACAGCTTGTCCCTAATATGTCAGCCGACATCTGAGGACATTAAGCATCACTTCATCATCATCATACGTCTCTGGTAGTGAGCCGGTTTGGCCTAGCGGTAAGGCGTTAGGCTGGTAAGCGGAAGGACCTCGGTTCGATACCGCTTCGGCTCTCCTTTCGCTTCAAAAAGGTTGTGGTTTGTGGACACTGTCTGTGACTTTGTCCATCTTCCTACTGAAACATTAAAACGGCTCTCATCGCTGCCCATCTTTAATGCAGGAATCACGCTGGTGGTGACAGTGTAGCGATAGGTATATATAATCTCCCTCTCCCCCCCACCTCCATACCCCTCCCCCCCCTCCCCTTCTTCTCCCTGTCCCTAATAAGCCTTATGGTTTCTGTGGACGTTAAGCATCATGTTTACTTACTTATTTACACATCTGGTATATAATTATGTACGTACACTGAAGCTGCTCGGTGTTTTTTTTTGGCAGTGCGGACCTCCAGCGTGTGACTGACACAGGCTTTGCGCAGCGCCTCTGGGCAGATTGAACAATGTTTTTCCTGAGCTGCATGAAACATTCTGTTCAAGAGCACCCGAGGCTGACAGCAAACAGATCTCGTTGCCTGAATGTTATTATTTTTCAAATCGTGTTTTTTTGTTTAATTGTATTGCAATATCGATCTAGAGAGTGCGGGGAAAAAAAAAACAACAAAAAAACAACGATTTCTAGATTTACAGAACTAGCTCGAAGCGCTTGGAAAAGAGGATGTACTCGTATAGAATGATGAAGTACTAGTTTCAGCATGTGTATATTTTTTTAGCGTTTATTGTGTTCCGATAAAATGTGTTTCGCCCTAGTATAACCTTCCTGGTTGACTGGGCGTAAAAAACAACAACAAAAAACTAAACCAACGAAACGAAACCAAACCAAACGAAAGAAAGACAAATAAACAAGCAATGACGACGACAACGACAACAACAACAACAACAACAACAGCAGCAACAACAACAACAGCAGCAGCAGCAGCAACAACAACAGCAACAACAACAACAACAACAACAATCGAGTTTCTTTCTCCCCGGCTCTGAAGCAGACTCACTGCACTTCACATGATTTTAGTGTGTTTAGGCTGTTCTAGTGTTTCCAGAATCCCCCGAAATCTGACAGGGACCACAGGATCTTTAACCACGCGTATGTGATCTTTTTGCATTTGAACACACAAGGGGGGGGGGGGGGGGGGGGGGGAGGGGGAGCTCGGTTTATAGCCTCACCCGAATTCGTTCCACCCTCGTCGGTGTTACCGCAGTAACACGTAAAAGATCCCGGTCATTCTGCCAAAAGTGCAGGTGGCAGGTTACAGCTAAACACGCATGTACATGCCGTATGTAGCTTTGCATGAAGTGACATGATGCATGGTTGTATGGTGTACACAGAACGCGCCGAGACGGCAGCAGTTTCAAGTGGCACCAGCCATGTCAGCGCTGTAAGTACACCACTTCGGTGGATATTCAAAAACGCGTTATAAAAAGCTAGTCACTCATGTAGAATCACGTGCGAGCACAGTGAGTCTGCTCGAGAGCGGAGAATAGCGCTATATAAAAGCGATCAACAACAACAACAACAACAATCATCCGAATGAGTTCTGTAACGGTTTAGAGTCAGCCAAGGGCAGGGGTTATTAGCGCTCGGCAGACGTCACGGACATTTAACGGGGGACACGACAACAGAAATTTGAGTCAGCTCCGATAACTATCACATGGCATGGCAGTAAATGCAAGGCAGGCCTACATAAGCTCCACAACATTTTGGGATCAATGCCTTTTTCAAAACAGGAACAAAAGATTACGCTTCATAGGAACAAATAAAAAGTACATACTGATACAAAAATTAATGCGAACAAAACAAAAAATAACAACAAAAACAAACCACCATACACCACCACCACCACCACCACCACCACCACCACCACCACCACCACCACAAACCAAAAATACAAACAAACAACAACAAAAACAAACTAGTCACAACAAAATACAAACAACAACAACACAACCCCCTCCCAAAACACTGCAAACAAACAAACAAACCCACACCAAAATAACAACATATATAACATAACAATATACAACAACAACGTATATGTGTACGTGTACCTAGAAGCAGAACAAAGAAGCCATGCCAACACGCAACAATCCCCCTTTTTAAAAAAAAATCTTTTTGTTTTGTTACACAGCCCTGAATTCCCCAGTGGTTCTGTTTAGTTTCAGCTTGGTTCCAGCAAAGAGGATGGAGAGGATCTTTTCATCCTGTTTGGTTCAGGTTCTCAGAACAAACCGGATTCGGTTCTAGGGCCAGGCAGCGGAATAACGCGGGCACAGAAATCTGGGTTCCTGCAGCCATCACAACTTCACACTCCAAGCCTCCCTTTCCGGCACCTGCCTCCAGACTCTGCTAGAACTGGTTACGCCACTGAAGGGGCACTCTTTATCTCCGCGCGGCTGTCCGCCGACGCTGTCAGCCCAGCGGCCTCCGAAAGGTCTGGGTACTAATAAGCCTGTGAAAGCAGGTTTTCCGTCTCGATGTTGATGATGATGATGATGATGAAGTGATGCTTTATGTCCTCAGATGTCAGTTGACATATTAGGGACAAGTTGTGACCAATGCCGAAGCACGGTGCAATAAATCTTTACGTCCACGGAAACCAGAAGGCTCGTTAGGACGGACAGTCCAGGACGTCCACCTCGACTCTCGCACAGTTCCTGAACCATGATCCGTCTCGATTCAAACGAGTTAGGTTTTATCTGCGCTGGCGTAAGCAACGCGGGCGGTTATTTATAAAAAGAAACGTCTGATGTAAGCTGAGTTGTCTGTTACCAACTTACTGCCGTTTGAGCCGGTGAGCCAGGTGAGCCGGTTTGGCCTAGCGGTAAGGCGTTAGGCTGGAAAGCGGAAGGACCTCGGTTCGATACCGCTTCGGCTCTCCTTTCCCTTCCAAAAATGTTGCGGTTTGTGGACACTGTCTTGTGACTTTGTCCATCACTTCCTACTGAAACATTAAATGGCTCTCATCGCTGCCCATCTTAATGCAGAAGTCATTCTGGTGGTGACAGTGTAGCGATAGGTATATACTCTCCCTCTCCCCCCACCTCCATACTCCTTTCCCCCCTTCTCCCCGTCCCTAATAAGCCGTACGGTTTCTGTGGACGTAAAGCACCATGGAAGTTACCAACTTACTGCCGTTTGAGCACCAACGAAAAACTGTCCGTTAGCTGACAGTTTTCCCAGACCTGTGTCATAACCAACTGTGGCAGTGGTTGGAGAAAGGATGCCGTACGTAGGACGATGCTCGGAGTTTACCAAAATGTCTCTCTGTTCAAATCTGAACCAGACTGAGCCCTAGAGCGCTTGTCTGGAACCAAGTAAGTAAGTAAGTAAGTAAATGTGGTGCTTAACGTCCGCAGAATCCACAAGGCTTATTAGGGACGGGAAGAAGAAGGTGGGGTGCGGGAGGGGGAGGGGTATGATGGTGGGGGAAGAGGAAGATTATATACTTATCCCTGCACTGTCACCACCAGAATGACTCCTGCATTAAGATGGGCAGCGATGAGAGCCATTTTAATGTTTCACGTGTCCACAAACCACAAACCTTTTGAAAAGAAAGCAGAACGGAAGCGGTATGGAACTGAGGTCCTTCCGCTTACCAGCCTATAACGCCTTACCGCTAGGCCAAACCGGCTCACCATATGTGGAACTAACAAAGGGAGGCAATTAGCGCTCGAATGACGTCACGTGAACACAACAGCAAAGACTCGAATCGCCTTCGGTAACTCTCACCTGGCATGCGAGTAAGTACAAGGTACATAAACTTCACGGAAGATATATCATTATTCTCTTTATGTTTGAACCTTTGATGTACATGCAAAGAGGCTGGAGGTAATCTCTGGTGGAAATTATGTACGTTGCATTTACTCGCATGCCAGTTACCATCTGGGATTTGGGTCTTTGCTATTGTGTTCGTGTGACGTCATTCGAGCGCTAATTAACTCCTTTTGTATGGAGATAGGGGAAAAGGGAGGCTGTATACCTGTCGCTACACTGTCACCACCAGAATGACTCCTGCATTATGACGGGCAGCGACGAGAGGCATTTTAATGTTTCATTAGGTTATATGTCAAGTTCAGCCTTGAGCAGTCGTCTTCTGCCAAGAATGCCGCCGTTTCTAAATCAGGTTTCTCCATATCACTAACTCACCCAACTTCAGCTTCCAACATAACGCGCCGTGTATAGCGAAAAACAAATGAGACTGTTAGACCATTCAGATTTGTGGACTTATGAATGACGTTTTTCGCGCTGAATAATGTGTTTGGCGGGGTGTTGAATAGCAAGTAATAAATCTCGTATACGGGTCACATATCCCACGGGTCTGAACAAGCCGTACGTGCCTGATTCATCTGAAGAGAGAGGCACGACGAACAGAGCCTATTTCTCAGAGGACACAAACGAACAGAGCCTATTTCTCAGAGGACACAAACGAACAGAGCCTATTTCTCAGAGGACACAAACGAACAGAGCCTATTTCTCAGAGGACACAAACGAACAGAGCCTATTTCTCAGAGGACACAAACGAACAGAGCCTATTCCTCAGAGGACACAAACGAACAGAGCCTATTTCTCAGAGGACACAAACGAACAGAGCCTATTTCTCAGAGGACACAAACGAACAGAGCCTATTCCTCAGAGGACACAAACGAACAGAGCCTATTTCTCAGAGGACACAAACGAACAGAGCCTATTTCTCAGAGGACACAAACGAACAGAGCCTATTTCTCAGAGGACACAAACGAACAGAGCCTATTTCTCAGAGGACACAAACGAACAGAGCCTATTTCTCAGAGGACACAAACGAACAGAGCCTATTTCTCAGAGGAC
>JABMCL010002017.1:635000-645000 GCA_018857735.1 Alviniconcha marisindica
AGACCAGTTCAGACCAGACCAGGACAGATCTGACCAGACCACATCACACCACACCACACCACACCACACCACACCAGACAAGTGATAATAAGAATAAAACCCAGTTATGTCTTTCCGCCAACACTGTTCCAGACTGGGAACATTGAAGCGAGCTGTGAAGACCCTACTTTCGCTGACTGGAGGGATAAACGTCTCCTTGTTGTCTCCCGTACAAAGAGAACTCTCCGCGTCCAGTCGGCGACCTCCTGCCGATTGAGTGCCCTGAAACTGCCATGGAGACAAAGGTTGTCTTTAGCCTGCTTGTCCGGTAGCGGGGGCTGACCTACATATCTATGTCGTGAAACTTTTAGGAGGCACTCCGGGGCAAAAAGGGTGAAAATCGAATGTTCCTTTCTTGAAACATTTGATGTCATTTCCGGCATTGCTTTTTTTTTTCGGGGCTGGGTGGGGAGTGGGGGTTGTTTTGCAAAGCTCGACTTCAGGAGGTCATTACTTTAATCGACCAATTTCGATTCGAACCGGGAAGAGTGGGTAGAGAGAGAGAGAGAGAGAAGAGAAGAGAGAGAGAGAGAGAGAGAGAGAGGGGAGAGAGAGAGAGAGAGAGAGAGAGATGAGAGAGAGAGAGAGAGAGAGAGAGAGAGAGGAGAGAGAGAGAGAGAGAGAGAGAGAGAGAGAGAGAGAGAGAGAGAGACAGAGACAGAGACAGAGACAGAGACAGAGATAGACAGACAGAGACAGACAGAGACAGACAGAGACAGAGACAGACAGAGAGGCAAAAGGAAGAACACAGAATTTGAAATCCTTTGTTGCGGCAATGTTTATAGAGGTGAGATTTTAACGCAGTCTTGAAGGAATTAGAGGATTGAATGTGACGGAAGTCAGGACGGAGAAAATTCCATTGCTTTTAAGCACAATAAGGGAAACAGCGTTGGCCAACGGTTTTTGTTTTAACATGGGGGATACGAATTGTCCGTGTGTCTTCAGAAGAACAATGCTGCCTGGAAGGGAAGTACACAGTGAGAAGGTCAATGAGATAGGCAGGAGATTAGTCAGAGAAGGAGATGTGACAGATAGTTGACAGCTTGTAGTCTATTCTGGCTTGAACCTGTAACCAATGAAGAGCTTGAAGAAGAGGTACATGATCACATTTGCGTGCAAGAAAACGAGTTTCGTTGCAGAGTTCTGAACGTTCTGTAGTCTGCTGAGAAAGCAAAATGGGCGGCCAGACAGAAGAGAATTACAATAGTCTAACCTGGAGAGAATAAAGGCACATACGAGACTTTCCATTGTTTCATCAGTCAGGTACTGGCGGGTAGAGCTGATTTGTCTGATTTCCACGTGAGCAGAACGGCAGACAGTTAAAACGTCCTTGTCAAGAGTCATCTGATCTTATGTGATGTCACGAAACCAGAGTTGCGAACACTATACGTGAAAGAAAATTAATGTCGGCCGGAGCCAACACGAAGATCAGTGGGCTAAGTGTGAGGGAAAATGGCTCTATTTTACGTCATAAGGAGAGCCTCCGTCTTGTCGTCATTCAGTTTTAATTTGTTTTGTGTCATCCAGGTCTTTACGTCAGAGAATGAACGCTGTTTTCTCGGAATGCACAGCTGGCAAACTTCGACTGTTTGTGATACTATCTTTGGCTCTTTGAATGAAGACTGATGCTCCGACACGAGAAACCATTTCTTCTTATCTGGGACAATGCTAAACACAAAGAATCTGGCTCTTGTTCTTCCACAACAGCCCACACTTTCCTCTATTGATTCCGGAAAAATTGAAATTTATGTGACAGCGCGTTCTGCAGCTACTAAGCGCTTTAAGATGGGAATCCTTTGATACGTGTTTTACGCGCAGAATCCTCAGGAGTCTGTCACGCAGGAGATAACGTAGACCAGAGGAAATGGTCCGGGTCGACAGAGACTGTTAACAGAGACTATCGACAGATCCACCAAATCGCATTCAGCTGTTAAAAATGTCAACCACGCCTGAATTAGCACTCGTGGACAGACTTACGAGACCTTTTTCTCTCTCTTTTCTCTCTCTCTCTCTCTCTCTCTCTCTCTCTCTCTCTCTCTCTCTCTCTCTCTCTCTCTCTCTCTCTCTCTCTCTCTCTCTCTCTCTCTCTCTCTCCACGTTTTGTAGCATGATGTTTGATTTCTAGGCAAATGAATATTTGATCCAAACACATAAAAGGTTCAAAAGAACGTTTATTTATTGGGACACAAACACACAATCTGCAAATTTCAATTTCGGGGTAATCCCCTTTGTCAACGCTAGCGGTTATTCTTGTTTTAGATAAATGAACATTTGACTCCCATCGATTTCACGGTATAGTATCTCAGGTTTTATAGCTATCTATCTTTACAGATGTAGCAGCGAAGCTCACACAGCAAGCCTCGCTGCTTTCCGGCACCATTTGTTCTTGGAGAAACGATGTCGCAAGGAGATGCCTGGAGTTTGAGTGCAGCTGTGAATTTGTAACTGACCGTCCCATTTACATAATCAAATTTCAGGGTTGTGGCACTGGAGTGGAGTCTCCGGGGGAGTCCCCTCCTCTTTAGCACGGTCCATTGGCAGAAAGAGAAGGAGAGATATCACATTCGCCGTAAGGATCTGCTGAGGATCACGTCCTGCAGCTACGAGACAATAAACCGGAAGTTGTTCTTTGTAGGCTTTAACGACGCTTGTAACGCAAAGGCACGTATTTAACAGACCAAGAAAGTTGAAAGGGAACCAAAAAAATAATAAATTAAAAATAAAAGAAGAAGAAGAAGAAGAAAGAAACACACACAACACCCCACACACACACACACACACCACACACACACACACACACACACACACACACACACACACACACACACACACACACAAACACACACACACACCCCACACCCCACACACAAAACACACACACACACACACACACACAACACACACACACAAAACCCCACACACACACACACACACACACCACACACACACACACACACACACACACACACACACAACACACACACACACACACACACACACACACACACACACACACACACACACACACACACACACACACACACACACACACACACACACACACACCACACACACCCGCGCCACAACACACACACACACACACACACACACACACACACACACACACACACACACACACACACACACAAGCACACACACACGACACACATCACGACACACACAACAAAAACAAATGAAACAACACCAATAACAAACAAAAATAACAAAACAACACACACACACAAACAACAACAACAGCAACAACAGCAATAACAACAACAATAACAAGAAACACACCTACACACACACCTACACACACACACACACACACACACACACACACACACACACACACACACACACACACACACACACACACACACACACACACACACACACACACACACACACACACACACACACACACACACACACACACACACACACACACACACACACACAACACACACACACACACACACACACACACACACACACACACACACACACACACACACACACACACACACACACACACACACACAAACACACACACAACACACACACACACACACACACACACACACACACACACACACACACACACACACACACACACACAGACGCACACACCACACACATAGAGACACACACACAAAAACAAATGAAACAACACCAGTAAGCAAACAAAAATAACAAAAACACACACACACAACACACAACAACAGCAACAACAGCAATAACAACAACAATAACAAGAAACACACCTACACACACACACACACACACACACACACACACACACACACACACACACACACACACACACACAACACACACACACACACACACACACACACACACACACACACACACACACACACACACACACACACACACACACACACACACACACACACACACACACACACACACACACACACACACACACACACACACACACACACACCCTACACACACACAGACACACACCTACACACACACACACACACACACACACCACACACACACACACACACACACACATACACACACACACCAACACACACACACCACACAACCTACACCATCCACACACACTATACACACACACACACACACACCACACCTACACACACACACACACACACAACACACACACACACACACACACACACACACACAACACACACACACACACACACACACACACACACACACACACACACACACACACACACACACACACACACACACACACACACACACACACACACACACACACACACACACACACACACACACACACACACACACACACACACACACACACACACACACACACATGCTGCGCCTGCTACTATGTGCAGCATGCACACGTTGATCATCGCAACAGAAGGGGGAACAAACAAACAAAGCAAAAAACAAACAAAAAAGCGGGGGTGGGGGTTGAGGGATATGGGGGGGGGGGGGGGGGGGGGGAGGAGAAGAGCTGATTGTGCTTGGGCCCAAAATTCGGTAAACACCGAGGGAGTCCTGGTCGCGTCCTTCTGTCGCACCTCTTTGCTCCCTCCAAGAATACAATAAGCCATGTAAAACACAATGAGAATCCCCAGCCGCCATTGAAATTCCAATCTATATAAATTGCAAATGGCAGCTAAACAATCTGGGGACTTGAAATTTGACGCCCCGAGCTGCGTAAGATTCGGCAAGGGGACATAGCGATCGACCGGGCAGAACGGGCTACTAGATGGTGGAAGAAACAGGCGAACACGAAATCGGGGACGTCCCTGTTTCGGTGCAAACATGTTGGGCAGAAAAATTACATGCTCGGAGTGAAGACCGAACATGAAAAGTGATGGGTTTGGGAAGATGGACAGGGGTATCGAATAGGGATAATTATGTCTCGCAGCAGGAGACTATGGAAACCCGCTTTAACTTGTATTACACATAGGGATATGTTCCACGCATGGGGATAATATTTTATGTCTCGCAGCAGGAGACCATGGAAACCCACATTAACATGCATTACACATAGGGATATGTTCCACGCATGGGAATAAAATGTCTCGCAACAGAAGACCAAAGAAACCCACTTTATCTTGAATTAGACATAAGGAGGTGTTCCACGCATGGGGATATTAATTATGTCTCTCAACAGAAGACCAAAGAAACCCACTTTAACTTGCATTACATATAAAGATATGTTCAACGCATGGGGATAATATTTTATGTCTCGCAGCAGGAGACCATGGAAACCCACTTTAACTTGGATTAGACATAGGGATATGTTCAACACATGGAGATAATATTTTATGTCTCGCAGCAGGAGACCATGGAAACCCACTTTAACTTGGATTAGACATAGGGATATGTTTCACGCATGGGAATAATATGTCTCGCAACAGGAGACCAAAGAAACCCACTTTAACTTGAATTAGACATAAGGATATGTTCCACGCATGGGGATAATAATTATGTCTCTCAACAGGAGACCATGGAAACCCATTTTAACTTGGATTAGACATAGGGATATGTTCCACGCATGGGGATAATAATTATGTCTCGCAACAGGAGACCATGGAAACCCACTTTAACTTGGATTAGACATAGGGATATGTTCCACGCATGGGGATAATAATTATGTCTCGCAACAGGAAACCATGGAAACCCACTTTAACTTGGATTGACGTAGGGATATGTTCCACGCATGGGGATAATATGTCTCACAACAGGAGACCATGGAAACCCACTTTAACTTGGATTAGACATAGGGATATGTTCCACGCATGGGGATAAAATGTCTCTCAACGCATGGGGATAATAATTATGTCTCGCAACAGGAAACCAAAGAAACCCACTTTAACTTGGATTAGACGTAGGGATATGTTCCACGCATGGGGATAAAATGTCTCACAACAGGAGACCAAAGAAACCCACTTTAACTTGGATTAGACGTAGGGATATGTTCCACGCATGGGGATAAAATGTCTCTCAACAGAAGACCAAAGAAACCCACTTTAACTTGGATTAGACGTAGGGATATGTTCCACGCATGGGGATAAAATGTCTCTCAACAGAAGACCAAAGAAACCCACTTTAACTTGGATTAGACGTAGGGATATGTTCCACCCACGAAAGAGCCAGAACGCGCAAGGGCTTATTATGGCTGTAGCGGAGGGAAGATTAATACTGTTACTGTGGACTGTGCAAAAACTCAGGCAGGGACAAGTGGCTAGGGTGAGATGTTGTGTCTAGGATGAACTGCGCTGTTGAACATTACAAGATTCACACACACACACACACACACACACACACACACACACACACACACACACACACACACACACACACACACACACCACCACCACCACCACCACCACCACCACCACCACCACACACACACACCACCACCACCACCACCAACAACAACAACAGCAAAAAACGAAACAACTTCACGCGCGTGCGACCGTGAATGCGTGTGTGCGTGTGTGTGTGTGTGTGTGCTTGAGTGTGTTTTGCAGCGTAGAAAGTATGAACGCGCGCGTGTGTGTGCGGCGTGAGAGTGAGAGAGAGAGAGAGAGAGAGAGAGAGAGAGAGAGAGAGAGAGAGAGAGAGAGAGAGAGAGAGAGAGAGAGAGAGAGAGAGAGTTTATGCAAGAGGAGCTGGTTTTGGCAGGAACCCAAACGACACCGACAGCCAGTTCCAGGGCCCGGTCGGGCCACAGAACGTATCGGTGACATCAATAACCCAGATTACAGGGTTGGCTCATGCGGGATGCGGGACACAGAAAAAGGCTGGGGTGAAATGAGATGCTGTCCCGGCCAGTCGCGTCATCCGGGGGCACCGTAACCCTCCTTCACCGTCCACCGAAGGAAAACGAAAGAAAGGAAGAAAGATGACTTGTTGAAAGAAAGAAAGAAAGAAGTAACGAAAGAAAGAAAAAAAAGAAAGAAAGAAGAGAGAGATAGTCAGAAACGAAGAAGAAGTTAATGCCAGAACGAAAGAATGACTGTACGAGACGAAGACTGTACAAGAAATAAGAGAGAGAGAGAGAGAGAGAGAGAGAGAGAGAGAGAGAGAGAGAGGAGAGAGAGAGAGAGAGAGAGAGAGAGAGAGAGAAGTTAGTAACTGGATTTTAACGTCCTGTCAACCGCACAGGGTCGCCTCAGGACAAAGAAAGAAAAAACTAAATAATAAAGACAGAATTTAAAAAATGGGGAGTTGGGGGTAGGGGTTGGGGGGGGGGGAGGGGGTGGGAGAAAGAAAGGAAGGAACGAAAGAATCAGTAAAAGGAAGAAGAGAGAACTGAAGACGAGGAAATTTGAGATGACGTCAAAGAGAGGGCATGGAAGGCGAGAGAAGCAGGCTGAGGGGGACAAGAAGAGGAGGAGGAGGAGGAGGAAGGAGGAGGAGGAGGAGGAGGAGGAAGGACTCGTTGGGCCTGTTTATTAAAACGAGTTATGGGACAAAAATCGAAGGCACCAGAAAAAGGGCTGGACGGATCCAGTGCCCGGGGTCGGGACGAAAATAGGAGGGAAGGGAAGGGAAGGGGAAGGGAAGGGGGGGGGGCTGAGGGGAAAAGGGAGGGGTAGGAGGGGGCCGAAAAAAGATCTGGGATTGGGGGTGGTGGATGGGAGGGAGGGGGCGGGGGGTGGATGGTGGGGGGGGGGTGGTGCGAGGGCGGGGGAGGGGTGAGGAGGCGGCGGGGGGGTGGGGGGGGGATGAGCTAAGAGCCAAGGGGAGATGCCAAATGAGCGGAGCGGATCGAAACTCTAACGGGAGACGAGGCACCGAAACAGCGATCAATTAAGCGAAAACAAACAAGGCTTGCAGCCCGAGAGAAGCGAAGACTGGAGAGGGAAGCGGAGAGGGGGAAGGTGGACGGAGAAGGGAGGGGAGGGGAGGGGAGGGCAGGGCAGGGCAGGGCAGGACAGGGCAGGGAAAGGGGGAGAGGACCGAGAAAGAGGGTAAGGGGGCAAGGGAGAGGGAAGGGCGAGGGAGGGGTGAGAGGGGTGTAGAGGAAAGTTGGACCTGCACAGAAGAGAAGAGACCGCCGGAGGACGGGCTCCCGCTAAACTGCATTAGGGCAGCACGGGGAAGCCTAGGCTCTGATTGCCAGCATTGTGGAGGGGCCGGCCGGGGGCAGCCACATTCCGTCGCAACCAATCGCCTCGGCCGCTGCGGGCGTCGTGGGGTGGTGGCGATGGAGAGGGGGTGTTGTTCTGATCCAGTTGTTGCTGCTGTCGGTGTTGGTGTTGTTGTTCTTGTTGTTGTTGTTGTTGTGTTGTCGGTGCTGTTGTTGTTGTGTTGTCGGTGCTGTTGTTGTTGTGTTGTCGGTGCTGTTGTTGTTGTGTTGTTTTGTTTTGTTGGGTTGTCGGGCTGGGTTGTTGTTGCGTGGTTGTTGTTTGTTTGTTGTTGTGTTTTGTCGGTCGTTGTTTGTGGTCGTGCTGTTGTTTTGTTTTTTTTTTTGTTGGTCTTTTTGTTGTTGTTGGTTTTGTTGTCACGGTGCCTGTGTGTCGGTGCGTTCTGTCGTCTGGTTCTGCTGGTTTGTTGTGATGTCGATGCCCGTTCTTTGTTGTTGTTTTTGTGTTGGGGTTTGGGGGTTGTTTTGCTTAGCAGTCTTGTTGTGTCGTTGGGTTTCGTGATGTGTTGTTGTTGATTCGATGGTTCTTGTGTTGTTTTTGTCGGTGCTGTTCTGTTTGCGTGACGGTGTACTGTTTGTGTTGTGGTTGGTTGTCTGTTGTGTTGGGTTGTCTGTTGTTGTTGGTTGTGTTGTTTGTTGTTTCTTGTCGTTGCTTCCAGTTTGCTCTGGTTGTTGTTGTTTATGTCGATGTTGTTCTTGTTGTTGGTGTTGTCGGTGCTGTTCCGTTGTCTGTGGTGTTGTTTTTGTTTTTGTTGTCGGTGTTGTTCTTGTAGTTGTGTTGTCGGTGCTGTTGTTGTTGTTGTTGTTGGTTCTGCTGTTGTTGTTGTTGATGTCGATGCTGTTCTTGTTGTTGCTGTGTTGTTGCTGTGTTGTCGGTGCTGTTCCTGTCAGTACTGTTGGTGCTACTGTTGTTGTTGTGGTGTTGTCAGTGCTGTTGTTGTCGTTGTTGTTGTGTTGTCGGTGCTGTTGTTGTTGTTGTTGCTGTTGTTGGTTCTGCTGTTGTTGGTGTTTTTGATGTCGATGCTCTTCTTTTGTTTTCGTGTTCTTGTTGTGTTGTCGGTGCTACTGTCAGTTGTTGCTGTTGTTGTGATGTTGTCGGTGCTGCTGCTGCTGTTGTTGTAATAACAATGTGGATTTGTCCACTGCCTTCACCTGGTCTGCGCTTCATCAATCTCCTACTTCGTCTCCTCCTCCTTCCAGTTCTCTTACTACTGCTACTTCTGGTATTGCTACTGCTGCTGCTGTCATGATGTTGTTGTTGGTTGTGGTGCGTGTGTTGTTGTTGTTGTTTTGTTTTGTTGTTGTGATGATATCGATGCTGTTTTGTTTGTTGTTGTTGTATTGTTGTGCTTGTCGTTGTGCTACTGTTGTTGTGGTGGTCGTGTTGTCGTTGCGGCTGCTGCTGCTGCTGCTGCTGTTGGTATAACACTGTGGATTTGTCCACTGCCTTCCCCTGGCCCCCACCCCACCAGTCTCCTACTTCGTCTCCTCCTCCTTCCAGTCCTCTTACTACCGCTACCGCGTGGGTTCGAATCCCATCCTCGTCGCCAGTTTTGGTGTCTTAATAGACGATCTTCGGAAATCCAGGGGACTGCACTCGGTAAGTGCCTACAGGCATGGCCTATATTATATATATATATATATTATATATATTATATATATATAATATATATATAGATAATATATATAATAATATATATAATATATATATATATAATATACAGGTCATGCACGGGTGTAGCGCAGAGTAGTCACGCTTTTGTTGGGGGTACAGTGAGCACGTCGGCAAGATGACGGATACCCGTAAACAAAGGC
>JABMCL010002017.1:660000-667500 GCA_018857735.1 Alviniconcha marisindica
ATACTGTTTTAGAGTGGTTCACGTCATATTTGTTATGCAGATTCCAACAGGGAAATTATTACTCAAGAGAAACTCCCTTTCTGTGCGGCGTTCCACAGGGTTCGGTCCTCGGAGCTCTTCTCTTCTCGCTCTAAATCAGGCAGCTTGCAGCACATGCGGCCAGCCATCGCACGAGGACTGATCGTTCATTGGTTGTTTAGGTCACATGATTTACCTTCTAAATTTAGCGTGATAGCTAGCCGCATGTGTGATAGACTGGCCAACAAGGAAGCGACAAGGAAGCCAATTCAGATCTAGATCCAAAGAGCATATGTCGTCCGTGAACACTCCGGAGTGTCCGCGGACAAGTTGTGCGCCCCATTAATACAGGGTTTTAGGCTGCAAGCGGGGAGTGTAGGTCGGTCTATCGGCTTATGGCCAGGGCTAATCGAGTCATAAAATTATAGCCCTAGCCCAAACACTAGCTTGACCCTAAACATGCAAAACGTGTGCTACTGAGGTACATTGTATCTATATTTAGAAGGTAAATCATGTGACCTAAACAACCAATGAACGGTCGGTCCTGGTGCGATGGCTAGCCGCATGTGCAGCTTGCTGAACTCATTCAGAAGCACTTCACTGATTACCACCTCTTTGCGGAAGATTCTGAGTTGTATTCTTGCCTTCCGGTCGAACGGGAATCTGCTCTTCAGGCATTCCGCAACATGGAGTCATGCAGCTGTGAGACAGGGAGATGGATGAGTGCAAACAAGCTGAAACTCAGTCAGCAGAAGACGGAGGTGGTTGACAGTGGACCGTCGTGTATCAGGGAAGGCGTTCCTAGCTTTGACACGCTTTCAGTAGGCGAGGCACGCATTCAATTTTTAGGTGCAGTGGAGTTGTTGGGAGCACATGCATGCATGCACTGTCACCCTGCTCTGTCACTGGAGAAGCAGGTTTCCTCCATTGTCAAAGCTTGCTTTTCGCACGCGTTCACATTTTAATTGCAGTGGAGTTGTCGGGAGTACACCATGACTCTGATCTGTCTCCGGAGAAGCTGGTTTCCTCTACTGTCAGAACCTGCTTTTTGCATGCAATCACATTTTAATTGCAGTGGAGTTGCTGGGAGTACACCATAGTCTGATCTGTCACTGGAGAAGCAGGTTTCCTCCACTGTCAAAGCCTGCATTTCGCACGCATTCACTTTTTAAGTTCAGCTGAGTTGCTGGGAGTACACCCTGAGTCTGATCTGTCTCCGGAGAAGCCGATTTCCTCCACCGTCAAAGCCTGATTTTCCCACATGAAGGCCTTGAGCAGAGTCCGCTCATTGCTCACACGCAAAGCTGCTAATGCTATACAGCAGTCTGTCAGATTCTGTCCGAGCTGGACTATTGCAAGAGTCTCCTAGTTCGACTGCCACAAATGCAGATCAAGAGGTTGCAAGTAGTCTAGAACGCAGCTGCTGGGGAGGCAGAGAAAACGCGATCACATCACCCCCACCCTCAGAGAGCCGCACTGGCTGCCTATGCATCACCATATTCTCCACAAGCTGCTTTCTGTCACTTATCGTTTCGTCCATGAAAATCTGCCAGTCTATGTCTCTAAAGCTCATTCCACCAAACACTCCACCTAGTTCTCTTCGATCGGCGAGCGAGTGATGTCTTGATGTTTATGGGCCAAATGATTGCAAGACAAAGCGGCATGGCCAAGGAACCTTCAGATATACCCCGCTCCCTTCCTAGTGGAATATTCCCTGCCCAAGGAGCATCAGGCAGACAGATTCAGTTCAGTTTTTCGGGTCTGCTCTCAAAACACATTTTTTTCCATTGTATCCCGTAATTCTCCGCATGTGTGTGTGTGTGTGTGTGTGTGTGTGTGTGTGTGTGTGTGTGTGTGTGTGTGTGTGTGTGTGTGTGTGTGTGTGTGTGTGTGTGTGTGTGTGTGTGTGTGTGTGTGTGTTTGTGCGCGCGAGCAAGCGCGCTTAAATTATTGTACTTCTTACGGTGCGCGTGTATGAATATGCATATCGTTTTTTCTTCTTCTGCCGAACTCCTGCGCTGTTATAGGCAAATTCCGACTGGAAGTGTTTTATGCGTATTATAAATTCTCATTCATTCATCAATATTGAGGAAGCAATGGAGGTTTTGTTTGTGTCGGAGAACTGAAGTAGAAATCAAATTCATTTAGAGTAGCATGCATCAACCTACCTCGAGAAAAAGGCTCAGCCAAAAGGCTCCATGTTTTGCTGATTACTTCAGCTCTACACTCCCTGCCTGTCTCTCCGCTCATCCCCTGATTCAAGTAGCTTTCGCATTCCGATCAGATGCAAGAAATTCCAGGGGTAGTGTGCCCTTCCTTATATTGGCCATGTCGTCTGGAATAGTCTTACATTTTCTGTTCGAAATGCTCAAGCTCTGTCGTTTCAAATCTCACGTAAAAACTGACATCTTCTCCGTCAATTTCAAAGGGCAATAGGCCTAGAGGTGTCCAAATCCCAGTCCATCAAGTCCATCAGTGTTTGTGTGTGTGTGTTGTGTGTGTGTGTGTGTGTGTGTGTGTGTGTGTGGTGGTGCGTGGTGCGTGGTGGTGTGTGTCGTGGTGTGCGTGCGTGCGTGCGTGTGCGTGTGCGTGCGGTGCGGCGTGTGTGTGTGTGTGTGTGTGTGTGTGTGTGTGTGTGTGTGTGGTGCGTGTGTGCGTGTGTGTGGTGTGTGGGGGGGGGGGTGTGCGTGCGTACGTGCGTGAGTGCGATCGTGTGGTGTGTGTGCGTGGTGTGTGTGTGTGTGTGTGTGGTGTGTGTGTGTGTGTGTGTGTGGTGTGTGTGTGGGTTGGTGTGTGTGTGGTGTGTGCGTGTGTGTGGTGTGTGTGGTACGTGTGGTGTGTGTGTGTGTGTGTGTGGTGTGTGTGTTGTGTGTGTGTGTGTGTGTGTGTGGTGTGTGTGTGTGTGTGTGTGTGTGTGTGTGTGTGTGTGTGTGTGTGTGTGTGTGTGTGTGTGTGTGTGTATGTGTGTGTGTGAACACTACGTATAATCTTAGTCTGAAACTGCACATTTTGTGATGCTGTGAATTAATCGTGTGTCGACCTGCACAAGAATATGCTGTTTGGAGAAACGTCACTCGTACACCCAGAACCTCTGTATACATATTATAACGCATACAATAATAATAATAATAATGTACATTTCTCATGCGTTCATCAACGCCATGAACGCTCACATGATACATAATAACCTAAATACAATATTCTATACATACGTAGAGCACAGTCCTACCAAAACAATTTACACAAGGTATTATATGGAAACACACACCCACACCCACCCACACCCACACACACACACACACACACACACACACACTGACTGTAACAGAAACTGGGTATTGATATTAGCATGCATGTATCTGTCCATCTATTTATGTATATGTCTCTATTAATTTTATCAATGTGTCTGTCTACGTATATATCTATTTCCCTATGTATTTATTTTGACTATATACCTTACCAACCTTTCACACAGATTGGTTCCCGGATCCTTGTGGCCGTGGTTCTTGTGTGTGAAAGGGTTAAATTTGTCATGAAAATTTGGCACAAAACGTTTTGTCGAATACATCATGTTGTGTTTTAAACACATAAAAGGTTCAAAAGAACGCTTATTTATTATGACACAGACACGCAAGCTGCAAATTTTCGGGGTAATCCCCTTTTGTCAAGCTACAAAACGACACTTAAACTACAGTTAAACAGTTGAAAACGATGTAAAATGAACGAGAAGCGAAATCACTCATCTTTCTTGGTTGGGCTGCTGTGTTCTTGTCCAGTCCTTAGAAGAATCTTGTTTCATGTTGTGTTTTGTCGCAATAAACAGCGATCTTCCCCCCCCCCCACCCCCCCCACCTGTTTGGATCTCAGATATATCTCCATTCATTTTCTCTTTCGTTTGTCCACCAGCAAACGGCTGCATGCTGTCCGGCAAATAGAATTAGAGGCCAAAAATGGAATAGAACGGAATTTCCTTCTTTGTGATAATCACCTCATTTTCAGAGCCTGAATCGCAGAGGAAAAAATTATATGTACTTGGGGTGTTTATGGGCTATGATATGACGTGTTGAATCATTCTCAGCCGGCTGGAGGGTTGATTGGCTGTCTAGAATACGCCCACAAGGATGTGGGATTGTGTTGTGTAGAGAACAGCTGTTTGTTTTCGTCCAATCGGAAAGAGGTATAGTAGGATTTAACCTCCCGAATACGTCCTCTTCGAGATTCATGAAAGAAAGAAAATCAATAGTAGTTATCGTGGATATTTTCCACACAGACACAGACACAGACAGACAGACAGACAGACAGACAGACAGACAGACAGACAGACGCACACACGCACGCACGCACGCACGCACGGACACAAATGCTTACTGGAGCTCTACATGTTCTGTCTCTTCTACTGAATGAAACTTTTCGTGTTGACGTCTCTGCAAACGTATTCAACCACGCGCGCGCGCACATACACACACACAAAATCACAGACAGACAGACACAGATACAGACATAGACACACACACACACACACACACACACACACACACCACACACACACACACACACACAACACACACACACACACACACACACACAGAGACACACACACATGTATAATCACATGCGAGCGCTGTGAGTGTTCTAGAGCGGAAGATAGCGCTCTATAAAAGCGGCCACCACACACACACACACACACACACACACACACACACACACACACACAAACACACACGCATGAAGTAACGATCGACCCACGAAGCCAAGTTCTTTGTTGCCCTTGTCCCATGACGGATGTCAATGGAATGACAACCGAAACAACAGTTAGCTGTGTAATTCGACTTGCTAAGACATCACACAAACAGCTTTCACCTCTCGAGACTCAGCCGCTGCTGGTACTTAGCTGTTTACGTCATATAGTCCCACTATCAGCCTCTGCTACGTATAGGATGTCAAAGAAGATGAATGCTTGAGAAGATTTGTTATTCCTCAATCCGACATCTGCCAATGGTGACGACGGCGCGCTCTCTCTGAAATGTGGGGCGATATTTTCCCAGTACCAATACGTGTGAAGTGGGTCTTTTGTCAAGGGGGATGAGCGCAGGGAGGGATCCTTTCACAATCCAACACTTCCCACGTCGACACTTTTCACATCACCAGACGCCTCTAATGTAGACGGTGCAATGGGAAACTGTATCCCGGCCCAAACGTTTCGGAATGAGTGGAGTTCTTTATTTTCGTAGTCATTTATTTCATCGTTGAATTTCGACAACGAGTCCATTGACTATTTTAATAATAGAAATAGTTATAAAAATCTGAAACAGTAATGACTGCTAGCGTTCTAAAACAAGATCCAACCACATAAAAAGGTTAAAAAAGAACGCTTATTTATTGTGACTCAGACACACAGTCTGCAAATGTTCGGTGAAATTCCGTTTGTCAAGCTACAAAACGACACTTAAACAAAACTTACACGGTTAAAAACGATGAAACATGAGAAAAAACACACGAAATAACTGATCTTTTTTTTGTTCAGCTGCTGTTTTCTTGTCCAGTGCTTGGAAGAATGTTGGCATGGCGTCTTGACAATATTGTGAACCTTTTATGCGTTTGGATCTTGTAACAATTATACTTACAATTGTAATATAAGTTCAGACCGCCCTTTCTCGTGTGAGCCCCGGGCGAGTACATAATTATGCGCAGGTACATCTATAATTCTTCCAATCATTCCAGGTGTTGAACACAGCAAAACAGAAACTGGATAAGTACATTTTCACTTATTACCGCTAAAACGTTGCTTAACTGTCGTTTTGTCACTCCGAAAAGGGGGCTTACTCCAGATATTTGAATATGTTTTGTATCGTGATATTTAATTGGATTGCTTTTTTAACCGTTGATGCATTTGGATCAAGCAAACTCTTTTGTTTTGTTTGTTTGTTTGTGTGTTGTGTGTGTGTGTGTGCGTGCGTGTGTGTGGTGTGTGTGTTTGTGGCGTGGTCTGCGTGTGGTGTGTGCGTGCGTTGTGCGTGCGTGTGTGTGGCGTGCGTGCGTGCGTGCGTGCGTGCGTGCGTGGTGCGTGCGTGCGTGCGTGCGTGCGTGCGTGCGTGCGTGCGTGCGTGCGTGCGTGCGTGCGTGCGTGTGTGTGTGTGTGTGTGTGTGTGTGTGTGTGTGTGTGTGTGTGTGTGTGTAAGCGCGCGCGCACTGGCCTTCGGTCTGGCTTACGATGACATAGCATTTGAAAACACAATTTTATATATGTATGCACATTACAGTAAACATAATAAAGAGGTTCCTATGTATGTTTAATATCCAACACAATACGTAAGTAAGTAAGTAAAACACCAAGTTACTTAGGTTCCTATGTATGTTTAATATCCAACAAAATACGTAAGTAAGTAAGTAAAACACCAAGTTACTTAGGTTCCGATGGATGCTTAATATCCAACAAAATAGTAAGTAAGTAAATAAAACACCAAGTTACTGACTCACGTATTTTGTTGGATATTAAACATACATCGGAACCTCTTTATTAAGACAAACCTAAAATCGATGTTAAAATATTTCACTGTATGTCTCGTCCTGTTTGTTGAAAACCGACGTTTGAAATCCAGAAAAGAACCGTTAGTGCTGCCATCTAGTGCTCAGCAGTCTGTATCAGTGACGTATTAGTGACGTCATAAAGAAGGCCGACATTTGTGGCAAAGGTTTCGAACACGTCACGAACCTACCTTTTCCTGCTCTTTATTGGCGAATGGATAACCAACATGGCTGCGCCCTGGGGGACTTAAATTCGAAGTACAAAAGTACTTCCTTTCTATAAATATTCATAGAACCGCCACACGACTCATGCGGGTGGAAATATTTGCATATTTTGTACGTTTTCAGACCAGCTTGCCCCTTTCGCTTCCGTTCCCCTGAAAAAGACGGGTGAACCTTGTTCAGGAGTACATTTACATGGAAATAAGAAAGGAAAGGTTTCAGACACAAAGATCCTCGGGGTGGTCTTTTAGTTGTACGTACTGCTACATACTGATTGTCGTTCCCGACCTTTCGTGGGTGTGTGATTTGCACACTTCCAACCCTTACCTTGTGCGTGCGATCGCGAGGGTGGCACCCATTTATTTTGTCGCGATCGAAGAACCGGGGAGATAGGTGGGTGGTAGTATCACTCTAATCTAAAAACAACAACAACAAAAAACAAAAAAAAAGAGGAACGTGTTAACAAAAACAAAAAAAAAGAGAGAGAGAGAGAGAGAGAGAGAGAGAGAGAGAGAGAGAGGAGAGAGAAGAGAGAGAGAGAGAGAGAGAGAGAGAGAGAGAGAGAGAGAGAGAGAGAGAGAATAATAATAATAATAATAATAATAATCACTCCTATCAGTCTGTACAGTGAGTGTGTGGTGTGTGTGTGTGTGTGTGTGTGTGGTGTGTGTTGTGTGTGTGTGTGTGTGTGTGTGTGTGGTGTGTGTGTGTGTGTGTTGTGTGTGTGTGTGTGTG